>SJXQ01004208.1:496694-516205 GCA_006408695.1 Aepyceros melampus | reverse complement strand
CAGTGCACCAGTTTTGAGTGCCCTATTTTCATGCATCAGAGTTCAGGGTTTTAAAACAATTGTATCAAGTGTTGTGAGTGCTGGAAATAACATGACCGTCAGAAGTTCTGGTGCCGGAACTGTGCTGATTAGTTGTGAGGACAACCTGTTTTCCTCTCTGTTGCTTTTCCTATGACTTCCTATCCTTTACAGGTTACTGGGCAAAAAGTCACTGAAATGCATAAGGTGTGAACACAAAGTAATGACATGATAGAAGAAGCTGATATTTGTTGCATGGTTACTATGTGCTAAACACCGCTCTAAGCACCTTTCAAGTGTTAAGTCATTTAGTCCTCACAGCTGTCCTGGGAGGAAACTGAGGCACAGCCCAAGGGCAGAGAGCAAGTAAGAGAAGCACCAGGATTTGACCTTGGCAGGTCAGGTTTGGAACTTGTGCTGTTCACTGTGATGTTTTTAACACGAGCGAAGTAGGATGAAAATGAGTATGTTTAGGGTGAAAATGACACCAATGTTGTTTTTTTTTTAAAAGCCAAAACCTTATCATTTTTGCTCAGGTGTTTCTATCACTCATCTCAAAAAAGAGACTAGTGGTGATGTTATCTCCTCCAGGAAATTGTGGGCTGGACTAACAGCCCCATGCTGGCCTCCCCCCACCTGCTGAACTTCCCTCTGTCTGTGAATCCTGTTCAGTGATCATTTGTTCACTTATGGGTTGGTGCACCTAGACAGTGAGCTGCCGGAAGGCTGGACAATGAGCCGGAGTCTGGCAAGTAGATCGTGGAGCTTGAATGTTCGGCCTCTGGGTATTGTTGGCATTTTCTCCCCTTCCTTTCTCCAGGCCACTCCTTCGAGCCAGCTGAATCTCCCACCTGTCTTCCCAAGAGAGTCTCTGTTAAGAGATTCCCAGGGTCTATCTGGGTTTCAGGGAGGCAAGTCTGCAGTCCTTTAAGGGGCTGCTGACTTCAGCTGAGTCATCTTCATGACACTTGGGGCTTTCCCACTTCCCCTTGTGTGGCAAGAAGCTGAAGGTGGTCAGTGAGGGGATAGGGGACATGGAAGTGAGGAGACTGACCCATTTTGTGGATGGGAACCAGGACCACATTCGACACTTGAGGATGTGCTTGGGGACAGGCTGGGGAGGCGGCTAAGGCTCCTCTTGCAGAGACAGAAACCTCAGGTCAGTTCAAGAGCACCGTTCTGTATTCTAGGTGGGAGATGGAAAGGAAGCCTGCCTGTGGTCTCTAACTAGCACTCGTCTCCTCTCTGCTTATTTATTTCTTTGAATTTGATTTAAAAAGGGAGAGGTTGAAAAAGTAAGAGGAAGTAGAAGGGCCAAAGTGTGGGAATGTCTGGAAATTTCCACCCTGTGAGGTAATGAAGACAGGCAACCTAGTGAGGCTGATGGAGACTCGGGCAGAATTCAGATTGGTCCCCATTTAGACGTGTCCACCTTGCTGCAGCTGGCCTCAGTTTCTTAATGTGTGAAACGGGCACAGTTGTGAGGGCAGAGATTCTTTCTGTAGGTGGAAAAGTCTGTCCCAGTGGTTGGACCTCGAAGAACAGGAGTTGAAAATGAGGATCTATTGATTTTTCTTTCAATTTAATTACTGGATTAACACCTTGTTTTTACCTTTTTCCAGTTCTTATTATTTCCAAAATGTGGTCTTGATTTCTAGCATTCTTCGGCAGTTCAATTTTCTTTGTGATTTGCTTCAGTTGTTACACATTTTTGAGTCAATCCCATAACCGTTCGCTGAATGCACGGTGCATGTTAATGACAGTGCTTTGTGGTTTGGAGGGATATCTTCAAAATCACAAGGAGAATAATTATGTCAAGAGGCAACTCATTTGGAAAGTGGAAACCCAATAGCTTCCATTCTCTCAAATGCCCTTTGTTGTCATGAGAGGCATTTTGTTAAAAATTCAGTTGCCAAATGTGAAAGGGAACTTATCACAGTGAAAAAAAAAATACCTTTTGGTAACTTAAATACCTGACAAAAGCATCTCAGTATTAAATCGTTAATTCGTTAGTACTCCCACCTGCTGCCAACTATAACTGCTTTCTTTTATCATGATAATACAGACTGCCTGATTCTCTGGTAGAGTTTTTGGGCAGCAGTGAAATCAACATCTGGCAAATCTGCTTGTAACTCTGAGATTTCTGTCTTCTTGTCAGTGTAGAGACTTTGTGCTTCCCCCACCCATGGAGGTTTTCATAATGCAAGATCATAATTTAGAATTGCCACCACCCAAGTCTGCAGTCTATTTCTTTTGGTCCCATCTTGTCTTGCATGGCAAACATGCATAATAGTTTTTTAAAGTATCAGTAAATAAGGTGTCACATTACTGATGCTGTGGTAGCAGGACTTTTCTATTAGATCCTGTTATGTTGGAAGAACAGAATCTCCTTTGAGAAGAGGAGCCCAAGAATTTTTAGACTATGAGTGTGAAGTTTTCTTTACCAATTGGTGGTTAAAGATGTACCATTTATCCTGATTCATGGAGGCTGGTTCAAGCACATCCTTGATTTAGAAGCCTGATATGTTAATTTCCATATTTCTTCTGTCAGAACTGGAATATTCAAGTGCTCATTCAACAAGTATTTATTAACTGCCTGCTCAGCACCAGGATTGCTCTAGGCATTTGGAATGCATCAGTGAATAAAACAGGCATAGCCCTCATGAGGCTTACAGTCTACAGATGGTTCATTGATATGGCTCATGATAATTTAATATATTTTTTAAATCATAAAAATGATTAAACATGAAAAATACAGGAATAATTTTGAGACCCATGTTTATATTAACAACTGACTTTTTATTTGTTTTATTCCTTTTTATTTTTTTTATTTAATAATTTTTTTAGCTGCGTCACTCAGCTTGTAGGATTCTAGCTTCCTGACCAGGGATTGAACCCAGGCCTTCATTGAACTGAGTGAAGGTGGTTAGATTCGACCTCCAGGGAATTCTTAATAACTGACTTTTAAAATGCTTTTCTTTTTTCCCCTCTAATTATGGGCAGAGTAAAAAATTTGGAGGACACATTAAAGAAGAAACTAAATTCCACCAAGGTTCCTGGGTAGGAGGATAAGCCTGAACTTGCTGCTTCTGGAAAACCAAGTAACCCCAAACTCCAGCATTACACTATAGACATTATTACACTTTGGTGTGTTTCCTGTCTTCCTGAAGTGCATTTTTTACCTGGTTGGGACCACAATGTACCTTAGATAGTTTGCTCTTTTTCCCTAAATATAGTTTATCTTTACTTTCACTGACTGTTTTCCTGTGACATTTTCTCCAAAACATTAGCATCCTTATCACTACCATCATCAGCAGAGGCCACATCCAGGACACCAAGTGTGTGTGGTGTGTGTGTGTGTGTGTGTGTGGCTAGCTGTGTGTATCTGTGTGGGTGTGTGTTTGCTGGTGATAAGGGATGTATTTGCTGTCCTGTTGAAAATGAATCACTAAGCTGGAACAAAGTCCTGGATGAATTTAGCTAGCAGTGAACAACAGATGGGGGAGAATCTATTAAAAGTCATCCCAACAAATAGTTGGATCTAGTCTGGTGTCAGAAATCTCCGTTGGAGCTGCCTGTCTGTACTCTTTGGTTCCAGGGTTCTTGGTGCTCTTGATGATTCTGTTGCCAGGGTTGCCCCTGAGAGGAGCTGCCTTCTCCAGGGATTTCAGAACCACAGTAGGCAAGATCTTCTAACTGAATCTAACGCCATGATTCCATTCTGTGTCACCGGAGGGCTTGAAAGTAGATTCATGGGTAAAATACTTAGTCTGGAGCCTGGCACGCGGTGCCCGTTGGATCCCAAAGGCCACTCTGTTAGACCCCTGAGAAACCACGCTCCCTTCCCCACACGCAGATGCAGGTGCTGTTGACTCTGCCCTCAACAGCTATCCATCTGGGACCTACTGCTGTGCAGCTTGGAACCTTGACTGCTCTGTACTTATAATAACCCCTATTCCTCAGAGCCTCCTCGAGCACCTTTGATGTGCAAATTTTGCTGGCCTACTGAAGATTATTCACCACGTTTCTTTGTTACGCCCCTGCCTCATAACCAATAACTGATGTTATTGTACTTCTAGATACTCATGTTTTCTAGTTACAGAAAGGAAAAAGTGCAATTTTCAACTACTACATGAATTATCCTTTTGGCTGCTTTCTAATGCAGAGCTATAATGTGCTATTTTTTTTTAGCTTTTTATTTTGTAATGGGATGTAGCCAGTTAACAATGTTGGGATGGTTTCAGGTGAACAGTGAACGGACTCAGCCACACATATACCTGTATCCATTCTCACCCATGTAACAACGTTCTATTGAAATTGTTTATACTCTCAAAACTTCTGTAAGTGATAATACCAATATCACAAAAGAGGGGTTCTTTCTGGCAAAACTTTAATTTGTATCATGGCTGTGAGCTAGGTGCTTTTTTTGACTTCAGACCAAAAGGTTAAAACTCTGATTTGGGGGCAGATTTTTCCCTCAGCCCTTGGCAGAGGTGTAAACTATGTCTGCTTCTGGTAAATTGAAAATTTGGTCAAAATAGTGAAGAGGAGAGGGTTTAAAATGGATCTCCATTTACCAAACCCTCTTTTTTTTTTTTTAAGCAATATTTATTTATTTATTTGGCAGTGCTGGGTCTTAGTTGAGGCACACAGGATCTTTTATCTTCATTGTAGCATGCAGAATCTTTAGCTGTGGCATGCAGGATCTAATTCCCTGACCAGGGATCGAACCCAGGGCCTGCTGCATTGGGAGCATGATGTCTTTCTTAGCCACTGGACCACCAGGGAAGTCCCTCAAACCCTCTTTTCTTTCCTAATTTCATTTCCCAGAGCCCCTCTTTCAGTTTGATGGGGCCATATGACTAATTTCGGCTAATGGAATGTAGGAAGAAGGAGTAAGTGTTTCTTTCAGGCTCTTGGGGGAGGTCATTGAGGAGGTGTGACTGCTGGTTGACCTGTGAGCTGGATCCAGGCAATTGGAGGCTCTCCACCCCCTCCTCTGCCCTTGGCCACTTGCCTCCCCTATTTTCAGAAGTTCGCCAAGGATACAGCTTTAAGATAGAATATAGTATTGAGGCTGGCCAGATGGCAGTGTGACTGAACCCAGTTAATTCCTCTATATAAACTTTTAAGATTTGGCACATGTGTGTGTGTGAAGATTTACTCATCTTGCGGCTGCCCAAGAAAGCCTGGTAAGAAGGTTCTCTTGTTTATTAAAACTGCCACCCGGTAATCTGCAGTGGCCTGCTTCTTTCTTCAGCCTCTCTCTGCCTTCTGCATTTTGGGCTCTGTAATGAACAAGAAATGAACTGTTATTGCGATGTCTGGCCACTGGGAATTTGGATATTTGTTACAGAAATTAGCTATACAAACTAATACAGGATTTGGCTCATAAATACTAGTTTAATAAATATTAGTTGTTTTTTTCTGTTGGTCCCCATGAAGCACAGAATGTCAGAGTCCTCTCAAGGAAGTCTGAATTGGAAAGAGTTGATAGGGTATGTCTAAGAAAAGCCCTTGAGAGAAAGTCAGGAGTCTAGCAGGAAAGCCAGATACATTGCCAATGGCACATAGTAGGGTTTGCAAGGAAGACACGGCCTCGGGTCAGGAGCCAGATAGGAACGTTGTGACGGATTTGAAACAAAGTGGAAACAGACCAGGAGTGTTTGAGATAAATGTTGCAAACGGACAGTGGTTCTCATCCTTGGCTTCTCTCTGGAATATCTGGGGAGCTTTAAAAACCACCAATTCTTAGCCTTCCATCTCCATTCAAGACCAGTGAATCAGAATCTATTTTGGCAAGCCCTGATGTCTATGTGATCAGCTCATGATCACACTGGTGATTTCAGCATGCTGTTGTTGTTGAGACTCACTGCTGTGAACAGGATTGAAGCATCTGTGCTTCACCTTTACTGAACACGGTACTAGTGTGAGGCATGTTTGGATGACCCGAAGGGACTGAATAATATGATGGCGTGCTAGATAAAGGTCGGAGATAGTTGTAGCCAGAAGAAACCATGGCTCATACACACTACACCTCAAGACATCTGGGACTTTTTTTCCTGCAGAGATATGGAAGGTCAGCCCGAGGGACTGCCATGGTGCCTTTGAGCTCCATTCCCTATGCCCTTGGTGCTCTGATCAGGAGACTATCTCAGAGTTCTGGAGCCCAAAGGCCCCTTCCATGTTGTCCTGAGTCATGTTCATCCATCTTGGGGAACAATGGAGCTTGATGTTTATGAGGCTGGCATGTGAAACAGCAGGGAGTTGTTCATAGTAGTCACTGTGGATAACAAGGCATAATGATAGTGACTGCTGGTAAAGTATTATGCCTTTGAGGGTGTGGGCAAGTTGAATTGAAGTCAGATTGAAACTGAGCTTAAATACCTGCTATGATTTCTGGAAACCTTATCCAGTTCAGTGCCAGCTTATTAGAGTAGACCAAAGTTTTAGTCTAAAGAAGACTGTGCTGTAGGCAGAGGAATCACCAGCTCTAATCTGACTGTTTTTCTTTGGGAAACACTGTACTTTTGGAGGTTTACTCAGTTCTGTGACCACTGTGCACTATTCATTTGTTCATTCATTCATTCAATAACTTCTAATGGTAATTTACATGTCTGACATTGTGCAAGGTGCCAAACCAGTGAATAAACATGGTCCCTAACTTTCAAAGGGGCTTCCCAGGTGGCTCAGAGGTAAAGAACCCACCCGTCAATGCAGGAGACACAGGAGACGCAGGTTCGATCCCTGGGTTGGGAAGATCCCCTGGAGGAGGACATGGCAACCCACTCCAGTATTCTTGCCTGGAGAATCCCATGGACAGAGGAGCCTAGTGGGCTACAGAGTTGGACACAACTGAACTGATTTAGCACACACTACTTTTGAAGGTCTTTTTGAAGGCACTTTCACTTGTAACTTGTAGATTTATAGGGCCCTGCAAGGGAGGCAGGTTGATACCCATTTTATAGGAGAAGAAAGTAAGAGGGCAATTAAACCACTTGCCTGAGGTCACATATGTGACAGCCCCTGTATTGTCACCCAAGGCTTCTGACTAAGGTTCAAGGTCTCCCCAGGGAGAAGAGCCAATGGCTGCAGGAAGTTGGAGAGGAGAAAGGTGCTGGCCAAGGCTAATGTTCCCTTCTAAACTTAGCAGGGAGAGGGTTCTGAAACAAAGCATGATGTGAACTCAAGACTATTCTGTTTCACCATGGGGAAAAGTGTGTGAATCTAAGGCAGATGAGGAAACAGAGGTGGCGCAGAGGGGTCTTCAGGAGATCAGGTGCCCTGAGGTTGCTCGGGCCAAGAAGCAGAGTCAGATCCGTGGAGAGAAAGAGATCTCCTCACAGACTCATTGTGTCGAGGGCTTCTTGAGCTCAGGCCACCTTTCTCAAATTGCCTTTGGCATTCAGACCTTTCTTAAGGTGTAGAATATGATCCCTGTAGGTTCTTGGATTCCTGGGAGAACTACTTGATGGTCACTAGTATCCATTCCCCATCTTCTCCAAATTCTTTCTTATTGCCTTTGTATTAGACAAAGAAACACAACCAACAGGATTTATCTGTCTTTCTGTCACTCTACCTATCTATCTATCTCCACAGAGAGAGAGAGTGGTTTATTTTAAGGCGCTGGCTCATGTGATTGTAGAAGCTTGGCAAGTCCAAAATTTGCAAGGTAGAGTGACAGACTGGACACCTAGGGAAGAGTTGCAGTTTGAGTGCAAACATTGTCTGTTGGTAGAAGTCCTTCTTTCTAGGGGGAGGTCAGTCTTTTCTGTAGTAAGATATTTAACTGATTGGACAAGGCTCATCTACATTATAGAAGGTAATCAGCTTTCCACAAAGTTGACTGACTTAAATATTGATCTCACCCTCCTCTCCCGCAAATATTCACAAACATTCTGTGAAACTTCCAGAATGTTTGACCACTGCGCTGGGTACGATGGTCTGGCCAAACTGACATAAAATTACCCATCACAGTCCTTTTGCCCATTACATGTACACTCTACTTGTCAAAGTGTGCATGGAAAATGAAACATCCAATGCCCATTCTGTTCTCTGCAACTGACAGGAAGTCCCCTAGACATGAATGGGTTCAGTTCTGAGAGCACGTTTTTAAGTCCAGTTTGTTCGTAAGTCCAGTTTGTTTGTAAGTTCAACAAAGTTAGCCTAGGTACCCAACCAACACAATTGGCTATATAGTTCAGTTCAGTTCAGTTCAGTTGCTCAGTCGTGGCCAACTCTTT
Organism: Aepyceros melampus; assembly: GCA_006408695.1. Lineage (NCBI taxonomy): Eukaryota > Metazoa > Chordata > Mammalia > Artiodactyla > Bovidae > Aepyceros > Aepyceros melampus. The sequence continues at coordinate 507,944 of SJXQ01004208.1, read as the reverse complement.
GGGATGCCTGAATCACAGTACACCAGGCCTCCCTGTCCATCACCAACTCCCGGAGTTCACCCAAACTCATGTCTATCAAGTTGGTGATGCCATCCAGCTATCGCATCCCTGTCGTCCCCTTCTCCTCCTGCCCCCAATCCCTCCCAGCATCAGGGTCTTTTCCAATGAATCAGCTCTTCTCATGAGGTGGCCAGAGTATTGGAGTTTCAGCTTCAGCATCATTCCTTCCAATGAACACCCAGGGCTGATCTCCTTCAGAATGGACTGGTTGGATCTCCTTGCAGTCCAAGGGACTCTCAAGAGTCTTCAACAACACCACAGTTCAAAAGCATCAGTTCTTCAGCATTCAGCTTTCTTCACAGTCCAACTCTCACATCCATATATGACCACTGGAAAAACCATAGCCTTGACTAGACGGACCTTTGTTGACAAAGTAATGTTTCTGCTTTTGAATATGCTCTCTAGGTTGGTCATAACTTTTCTTCCAAAGAGTGTCTTTTAATTTCATGGCTGCAATCACCATCTGCAGTGATTTTGGAGCCCCCCAAAATAAAGTCTGACACTGTTTCCACTGTTTCCCCATCTATTTCCCATGAAGTGATGGGACCAGATGCCATGATCTTAGTTTTCTGAATGTTTATGTTTAAGCGAACTTTTTCACTCTCCTCTTTCACTTTCATCAAGAGGCTTTTTAGTTCCTCTTCACTTTCTGCCATAAAGGTGGTGTCATCTGCATATCTGAGGTTATTGATATTTCTCCCAGCAATCTTGATTCCAGCTTGTGCTTCTTCCAGCCCAGCGTTTCTCATGATGTACTCAGCATAGAAGTTAAATAAGCACGTGACAATATACAGCCTTGATGTACTCCTTCTCCTATTTGGAATCAGTCTGTTGTTCCATGTCCAGTTCTAACTGTTGCTTCCTGATCTGCATATAGGTTTCTCAAGAGGCAGGTCAAGTGGTCTTGTATTCTCATCTCTTTCAGAATTTTCCAGTTCATTGTGATTCACACAGTCAAAGGCCCACAGTTATTGTGCCACACAGTCAAAGGCTTTGGCATAGTCAATGAAGCAGAAATAGATGTTTTTCTGGAACTCTCTTGCTTTTTCCATGATCCAGCGGATGTTGGCAATTTGATCTCTGGTTCCTCTGCTTTTTCTAAAACCAGCTTGAATATCTGGAAGTTCACGGTTCATGTATTGCTGAAGCCTGGCTTGGAGAATTTTGAGCATTACTTTACTAGCATGTGAGATGACTGCAATTGTGCGGTAGTTTGAGTATCCTTTGGCATTGCCTTTCTTTGGGTTTGGAATGAAAACTGCCCTTTTCCAGTCCTGTGGCCACTGCTGAGTTTTCCAAATTAGCTGGCATATTGAGTGTAGCACTTTCACAGCATCATCTTTCAGGATTTGAAATAACTCAACTGGAATTCCATCACCTCCACTAGCTTTGTTCATAGTGATGCTTTCTAAGGCCCACTTGACTTCACATTCCAGGATGTCTGGCTCTAGGTGAGTGATCACACCATCGTGATTATCCAGGTCATGAAGATCTTTTTTGTACAGTTCTTCTGTGTATTCTTGCTACCCCTTCTTAATATCTTCTGCTTCTGTTAGGTCCATACTATTTCTGTCCTTTATCAAGGCCATCTTTGCATGAAATGTTCCCTTGGTATCTCTAATTTTCTTGAAGAGATCTCTAGTCTTTCCCATTCTGTTGTTTTCCTCTATTTCTTTGCATTGATCATTGGACTGTAATAGATTTATAATACTTTGCATACAAATAATACATAAAAAACACAAAAACAAAGAAAAGGTTTTACATCTGAAAGTACAGTAGTACAGTACAACAGCTGGCGTACAAGGGCTGGCATTGAGTGAACAGGCAAGAAGAGTTATTGGCTGGAGAGGGAGAGGAGGTGGGAGATGGTAGAGGTGAAATATTGTCAGACTAGGAGACAGAGGAAAAGCTGCAATTTCACTCATTCCTGATTTTGATGGAACACATGTTCACATCTTTGAAAGTTTGCAACTTGAAGGTTAATACATAGGGACTTGCTGGAGTTAGGATCTTCTTATAAAAAGCGAATCTGATTTGAGCAATGTAGCAGATTCTGTCAAGGCCCTGTCTCTGTCCCATGGTCTCACCACTCTCAGCTGCTACATTGGCATGTCTTTGCCTGAGAGCTTCATCTGGCCACTGGATCTTGCTCTGCTGTCTTTTCAACAAGTCAAAAACAGAGTCTGAGTTCTTTTTCGATGGGTTCTGCATCTGTGGATTTGGCTAATAGCGTATCAAAAATATTTAAAACAAAATTCCAGAAAGTTCCTAAAAAGCAGAACTTGAATTTGCCATGCTCAAGAAACTATTTATATAACATTCATATTGTATTATCATAAGCAATGGGGCTTCCCTGGTGGCTTAGATGGTAAAGAATCACCCATAATGCGGGAGACCCAGAGTTCAATCCCTGGGTTGGGAAGACCTAGAGAAGGGAATGACTACCCACTCCACTGTTCTTGCCTGGAGAATTCCTATTATTAGTAGTATTATAAGTAATCTAGAGATGATTTAAAGTCTATCAGAGGATGTATGCAATGTGTAATCAAACACTATACATTTTATGTGATCCTTGAGCATCTAAGGATGCTGAAGCATCTGAAGGCGGGGTCCTGGAACCAATCTCCTGCAGACACCTGGGAACTGGTGCCTTCTGAGAGCAACCCTAAACCTTCCCTCTCCTGGTTGACAGTTGAGGCATGTGCCTCACCCTGGCTCCTGGTGCTCTGTGGAGGATGAAGCTGCTGTTGCCCACAGGACTAGCTTGTCTTTACTGCTACTTTCCCTTCTCTGTCAAACTTCCCCACTCCCTTGCTGAGAGTGCTCATCTCCTATAAAAGCATCTTACAAAATGCAGATTTGATCTCTGAGTCAGGAAGATCCCCTGGAGGAGGACATGGCAACCCACTCCAGTATCCTTGCCTGGGGAATCCCCTGGACAGAGGAGCCTGGCGGGCTACAGTCCATGGAGTCACAAAGAGTTGGACTTGACCGAAGCAACTTAGCACATGCAATTAACACAATGAAGCAACTTAACACAATGTTCCAAAGTACCTGGCTTTCTGACATCCTCACTGAATAGCTGAATTAATAATTTATGTGGCACTTAATAACAAATATTCTTATAATTTAAACCACCCAAGTCAGGGCTTTTCCCTACTACTTGAGTTGGTAGAAAACATATTAAATGAAAATTAGGACAATATCTAACATCAAGAAATGTCTCAATGTCAAGTATTATTTGAAACGTCATCATATAAACTTATTTGATTATTTTAAAAATCCTTGCAGAATGTTCGCAGTCTTCCCAGGTGTTGCTAGTGGTAAAAATCCCGCCTGCCAATGCAGGTAGATATAAGACCTGGTTTGGGAAAATCCCCTGGAGGAGAGTGCAGCCACCTGCTCTAGTATTCTTGCCTGAAGAATCCCATGGACAGAGGAGCCTGGCAGGCCACAGTCCATAGGGTCACAAAGAGTTGGACGTGATTGAAGTGACTTGGCACACACACACACACACACACACACACACACACACACACACGACACTGCTGCTTGGGGAAGTGATCTGGGCTGGAACTAGATACTTGAGAGTCATTAACAGAGCTATCAAAGTGAAGAGGGTTGCTCCATGGAGAGGGAAGAGAGTGAGAAGAGGTTCTTGCATAAGAGCTTCCCTGGTTAATGACAGCAGTGAAGGAACTGGTCAAGAAAGCTGCAGGGAAAACCAGGAGCAGGTTGTACTCTGGATGCCCAGGGACCAAAAGGCGTCCTAAACATTGCCACCATGGTTCACAGAGTTAAACATTCCAGGAGGCTGAGAAGAGGAAGGCCACAACATGTCCACTAAATGCAATGATGCTTAAGTGACAAAAGTGCTGTGGAACAGGGAGGGGAATGGGGGGTGGTGGTGGGTGGGAGAGTGCCAGAGCATTTCCTGAGGTTTCTTGCTGAGCCAGGCCCCATCCAAGCTCCAGATTCCAGCTCTCAGGAAGCCTGTGGGTATCTGCTGCTCAGTTGAGAGATGGAGGCTTAGAACATTGCTTGCTTCATTGCTTAAGGGATGACTGATACTCCAGAGCCTTGGGCCCCTGGTGAATGAGCCCTGGGCCTGTTCTTTTTGCCTCTGGATATGGCTTATGTCAAGAACTCTATGCGGGAATAACACACAAAAGGGACCTAGAGTCCTAGTGATGATGATGATGTTAAAAATAACATGACATGTATTGATGGGAATTCCCCAGTGGTCCAGTGGTTAGGACTCCATGTCTTCACTGCCAAAAATGCCGATTCAATCCTGGCTGGGGAATTAAGATCCTGCAAGCCACATGGCTTGGCCAAATTGAAAAAAGAAAACACAACCATATAATGAGAGTTTACTATGAGTCAGGTTGAGGGCAAGTCTTCAATAGAAGTTATCTCAGTATAACTCACGTATCCCCTGTAAGATAGTTACTACATCTCCATTTTACAGAAGATAAAAATTGAGACTCATAGAGGCTAAGCTACTTGCTCAAGGTCACACAGCTAGCAAACAGAGAAGCTTTTTGTTCTGTTATAAATGTTGTTAACATGTTTATCATGAGTTGGCTCTAAAGCTCATCACAGAGGAAGCTAGAGGGTGAATGAAGAGAGGGAATGACTAAGAATGACTCTTCTGCCCCCATCACGTCACCTCCTGGCTGTGCAGCGCTGTGTGTTACATCCGTGTTCACTGCTTAACTGATCACATGTTTCAGCCTACTCTGTGCCAGGCACTGTGCTTGGGCTGGGACGGAAGACCTACCCTGCTACTGGCAGCTCATATCCTCTTGGGGTGACCAGCTTGCACACAGGCAGTGGGAGTGCAGTGCAGTGGTTCCAGGATAGAGACATGGGGTGGGGCCCAGGGGAGGCTTAAAGTGGAATGTCCTCTTCCCTCCAGAAGAGGCAGGCAGGAAATCCTTTCCGAAGGATCTGGGACATCAGTGAAGACTTCAAGGATGAGGAGAAGGTCTCTAGGCAAACCAGGTGGACTGAGGGGGAAGAACAGTCCAGGTTTGATAATCCGGGTTACAAAAAGAAATTCAAGGCTCTCATTTTGGTCTCTGCTCCTCCACTGCAGAGTGTCTCCAGTTCTCCAAATCTCCTAACTGTAAAAGGCTATCAGAAAATTCTCCCTAAATTCTTAGAGCCAAAAAGAATGGATTTACTCTAATTTGCTTCTGATATTACGGAGAAAGCAGTGGTCTGGGAGTTGCTCAGCTAGTATTTTTTTGGAACATGGAAAGATTTTTTTGAGACACTGAAGGCAGGTGTAGGAAAAGTCATTTTCACAAATGCACTAATGGTATGTAAACTTAGAAAAAATGTTGACAAATAGATGGAGGCCATCTCTATCACAAAGAAAAACTGTCTCATTGTGCAAATAAAATTCTGTAATCTCCATTAGGGGCTTCTCTGTTGGCTCACTGGTAAAGAATCCACTTGCAATGCAGGAGACTCGGGGTTCAATTCCTGGGTCGGGAAGGTCCCCTGGAGCAGAAAATGGCAACCCACTCCAGTATTCTTGCCTGGGAAGTCCCACGGTCAGAGGAGCCTGGCAGGTTACTGTCCATGAGGTTGCAAAGAGTTGGACACGACTTAACTAAACCGTCACCACAACAACTAAACCGTCACCACTACCAATCTGCATCAGGCTTCAAGGCATCTTCCTGGGAAATTTTTCTGACCCTGAGGTGTGTAGGTACTTTGCTTTTTATTCTGTTTATTTAGATAGTCATTGCCTTCCCTGGGCCTAATTAATACGAGAAACAAGAATAGGCTCTAGGGAAGCAATAAGGTGGAAGCAAACTGAAGCAGAAAAGGGTGTTAGGAGAGCTGGAGCGGAGTTGCTTCCATAAGCGTAGACTTTCTGAGACTGCTGTTTTGTTCCGAGTCCTGGTTCCACAGACTGTTCAGGACTTTCTCTTCCTATAAAGTCCTCAAAGGCAGGGACCATTCCTGGTCAGCAGCAATGCCTATCACGTAGTTGGCACTCGGTAATGTTACTGTCATTCCACCCTTTCTCTGTTTATTTATTTATTTTTTCTTCTCTACATCTCCCTTGAAGGGACTGTGTTTGATGGATTAGCTAGGATTCAAGATGGCAAGCAACAGAAACTCTCATCGGCTAGCTCCCTCACAAAGAGGGAATGTAGTGTAAGATACTGGAGCATCTCATAGAATTTGCGAGGAGATGCTTTTTAGATTCAGGCTGGAACTGGGCCTGGAAATTTCCTGTAACTTTCTGTTCACCGCTCACAATTTCTACTCCCAGCAAAGATACTCGTTAGTCTTATCTGGATTGTACCAATTTCAGCCAGAAGAGCAAGGCTACAGTTCAGAACTTCAATGCCTATAGCATTTCTGGGGTGATGTGACTGCAATGGGGTCCTCCCCCCCAAATTATAGTAGTTGTCACACCAGCTGAGGATGTCCATGAAGGCTATAAACAATGCTTTTATTGAGGCAGTTTGGTTTTATAATTCTTGGGCGACTGGAGAATTCCAAATGAAGTGGTGGGGAGTTGTCTTCTCTTTGGTATGACAAAAAGTTATTTTCTTAGAAAACTGACTTTTTGATAACACATGCTACATATAGTCTCATCTTTTTCTGCTGCTACTGCTAAGCCACTTCAGTCGTGTCCGACTCTGTGCGACCGCATAGACAGCAGCCCACCAGGCTCCTCGGTCTCTGAGATTCCCCAGGCAAGAACACTGGAGTGGGTTGCCATTTCCTTCTCCAATGCAGGAAAGTGAAAAGTGAAAGTGAAGTTGCTCAGTCGTGCCTGACTCTTAGCGACCCCACGGACTGCAGCCTACTGGGCTCCTCCGTCTGTAGGATTTTCCAGGCAAGAGTACTGGAGTGGGGTGCCATTGCCATCTTTTTCTAAATGTTTAGAAACCAATGAACACTATTTTAACAGTGTTAGCTGTTAACACTCTTTCTCTTACATGGTAACAGTTACCAGCCCCTACACAAGGAGTATCAAGGGACATGACATTAGCACCTGAGTCAGATGAGTTTCCTGGCAGATTTTTATTTTTCCATGTATAGTTGTTATATTTTGCAGGGCATTATCTGACCATGAGTTATGAACTGATTTAAATACTGAATTCATCCTCTTCTACTTTCTTGGGATGAAACCAGATTCACGCATTATCTTGGAAGAAATTAATTTTAATCTAATTAATCTTGCTAATAACTGGATCAAATTCTTATGTATATTGTTCCTTTCCTTCCTTCTTTCATTGATCAAATATTTGTTGCTGTAACTTCCTTGTTAGAATCTATTCTAGTAATTAAAAACAGATCAGTGATTTATTTTATAAATCAAACTTATTTTTCAGTAAATAAGTCATTTTATAGCAAATATAATAGTATTTACTTATTTTATAATAAATATAATAGAACCAGAAGTTATCTAAGCCTAGACAGGTGTAAGATATTTACGATAATCTAGAAATCAACAAACGTTTTCTCTAAAGGGACGGATAGCAAATATTTTTGGGTTTGCAGTCCACACAGTCTTGGGCAAAACTACTCAACTCTGCCTGTTGGTTTAAAAGCAGCTATAAACAATATGTAAACAGATGAGTGTAACTATGTTCCAACAAAACTTTATTTGTGGACACTGAAATTTGAATTTCATGTAGTTTTAATGTGTTACATGTTCTTCTTTTGAATGGGAAATTTTTGAATTTTTCAATCACTCAATCAGTTTTTTGGAGAAGGAAATGGCAACCCACTCCAGTGTTCTTGCCTGGAGAATCCCAGGGACGGGGGAGCCTGGTGGGCTGCCGTCTATGGGGTCGCACAGAGTCGGACATGACTGAAGTGACTGAGCAGCAGCAGCAATCACTTTTTTAGCTTGAAGATTCTACAAAAACAGGTGACAGACTGGATCTGACCTGAAGGTCTGTTTGATGACCTCTTGCTCAGTTGTGTCTTAATCTTTGCGACCCCATGGACTATACAGTCCATGGAATTCTCCAGACCAGAATACTGGAATGGGTAGCTGTTCCCTTCTTCAGGGGATCTTCCCAATGCAGCGATTGAACCCAGGTCTGCCTTGTTGCAGGTGGATTCCTTGCCAGCTGAGCCACCGGGGAGCTCAAGAATACTGGAGTGGGTAGCCTATCTCTTCTCCAGAGGATCTTCTTGCCCAGGGTCTTTGAACCAAGGTCTCTTGCATTGCAGGTGGATTCTTTACCAGCTGAGCTACCAGCTGTATTTGTGGACACTGAACTTTGAATTTTATGTAGTTTTAATGTGGTACATGTTCTTCTTTTGAATGGGAAAGTTTTGAATTTTTCAATCACTCAATCACTCTTTTAGCTTGAAGATTCTACAAAGACAAGTGAACAGACTGGATCTGACCTGCAGGTCTGTTTGCTGATCCCTGCCTGCTCTAACAATAAGGGCATACGATTCACCCATCTACTTGGGTATCTTGGTTTAGTTTTCTTATTTCACAGGCATTCTTAAAGGAGCATTCCTGAAAGAACAAAGCAATGCTTCTGTTGATCTTGGTGTTGAACTCATTCTTTCTTGGCTTATGGAATGTTAGTATTCGACTTCACTTGGTGTGGAGTAAGAGCCCCACGCCGAGAATGTTGCTTTTAAGTCTTTGCACTTGAAGCAGCACACTCAGTGGTTCTGTAGGTGTGCAGTTTCTAAAACCAGGGAGAGAGAGAACAATTCTGGGGAAAAGCAATTTAAAACCAGTTCTAATTGTTCATGCAAGTTATTTTTACCAGTCTTAGGGGACAGATAAATGATCACATTGTTATTATTTTTATAGATTATATTTCAAAAATCTTTTCTGCTAAGAGTGATTAAATACCAAGTTTTATTTTCACTCACTCAGGAAAAATTTTCCATCCCATTAGGATTTTTTTTTTCTTGATAACTTACCGTAGGAGACTATAACTCAAGGCTTTCAGGAACCTCATTCCAGAACTTCCAGTGACACAGAAGAAAACACATGATTTCGCTAAATGTTTGGGAAGGTGGGAGAAATACAGGGAAATGAGAATGATAAGAAAATTTTTGGGGGGTTACTATATTAAAATGCATTATATTTAGTATATGCTATTATATGTACTATTATATATAGTATATGTAATTACTATCAGAGAAGGCGGTGGCACCCCACTCCAGTACTCTTGCCTGGAAAATCCCATGGATGGGGGAGCCTGGTAGGCTGCAGTCCATGGGGTTGTGAAGTTGCACACGACTGAGCGACTTCACTTTCACTTTTCATTTTCATGCATTGGAGAAGGAAATGGCAACCCACTCCAGTGTTCTTGCCTGGAGAATCCCAGGGACGGGGGAGCCTGGTGGGCTGCTATCTATGGGGTCGCACAGAATCAGACACGACTGAAGTGACTCAGCAGTAGCAGCAGCAGCAGCATATACTATATATAATGTGTATAGTATGTAGTCATATATATTATATATAAACATATTACAGATAAATTTTTCTCTATAAAATTAATGATAACAATAGCAAAAATATTGCTATGAAGAAGAATTTTCTACAGTGTCTACATAAGGAAACTTGGGAGTCACCTGGTAATTGCAAAAACTAAATGTCCACGGTATGCCGAAGTTTCACCCATTTCCTCTCAGTTAATCCTCATTGTAAGATAAGGAAAGCAAGACTCAGGGAGGTCTAGTATCTTGCTCAAGGTCATATATTTGGTAAGTGGTAGAGCCAGATTTCAGACTCAGGTCTGTCTATCCCTAGAGCTTTCTTCATGCTTCCACACTGTAACCAGTCCCAGTCTCAAGGAGTGCCTCAGGGTTTGACGCGTGCTCTACTACCAAGCAAGGATGTGCCATTCTGTGTGACATGAGTTCTGTGATACCCATTGCTTTTTTGGATCAATCTTGCCATTGATCTCAGCAAACTATCAATGTGGTTCTAGGTCTTACCATAGAGAATTTATAATTGAAGTTCCAACTATATTTGACATGAAAAAAACCCTCATTTCCCTCAAAATATATGGTGAATTGAGGAAGATTCAGGTCCTGAGATACTAATCTGATTTCCATGGGGCTTGAGAGGTTTATGGTTCCCCTAAAATTGCATGTGGAATATTACACATGTGTGTGTATGTGACTTTTTTTTTTTAGAGAAAGTTCTATTTTAGTTAGATTCTGAAGACTTATGACCACTGTTCTCTAAACTCAAACAACTAGGGATATACCTGATTGACTCATTAATATTGACAAGTGCTTGGTAATTGTGTTAAATTCCATCACAACAAATGAGGTTGACTTAACTAGTTCTTTAATAACTTGAGCATAACACTGTCATTCCATGTGTTACACTGGGCGGACTCCTCAACTCTGATCTCATTCATGTGAGCTCCCCAGCCCCTGACAAAGAACACTACAACTGTAAATCCTTAGCAGTGCTTGCTGATTGGAGGGAATGATTTCCCTCATATAAACCTTGCCTGACTCAGTCATTTCAGGTACTGGAAGGATCAGTAATTGATTTGGTATTATAAAGTGAAGCTCCTCTATCCAGACACGGCCACTTTTTAGCTGTAGGACCTTAGTCCAGCCCCTGTCCACCTCAGTTTCCTCTTCTGTGACAAGAGGGGTTAGCCGTAGGGTTGGTTAAATCTCTACCACCTCCACAAGTTCCAGGAATCTCTAATTGGCAACACACTTTGCCAAGTGTATTTGACAAAACCAAATTGGAAAGAGCTGGGACAGTTCGTTTGGAATAGACTAGAACTCAGCGCATTTTAGAACCTCTGCGTGAAAGCGCTTAGCCACCAATATGGGTTACTTTGATAATTATCTCCTGGCCTGGGACTGCCGAGAAGTAATCTTATCGGGGTTCCAGGCTAGTTCAGGGGACAGCTGCTGGGAGGAAGTGGGCGTGGCGATTTCCCCGACTTCCTTGTTTGGAGCAAACTTTGGCAGCATCTGACCGGCCTGGATGTTTGCTTTTCCATCTGTTGATGTTTTTTTGGGAGCTCTCTTGCCTGCCAGAGAAAACATCCAGAAGAAGCACGACGCCAAATCTGAGCCATTCCCTTGAGTCCCCAAACCCCACCAGCCTCCAGAGAGGGGAAGCCGAAGCTGAGAAAGAAAACAGACGTGCCTGGAGCGCGCTGGCTTCCAGGGAGAAAGTGGCAAAGACAGGGATTC
>SJXQ01004208.1:459191-496528 GCA_006408695.1 Aepyceros melampus | reverse complement strand
CCGCATCCACGCGCGCGGGTGCGCGTCGACTGCCTTTGTTCGCACTCCTCTCGTGGTAGCTGGAACCTGGCACTGGAGATGGGGCATTTGCGAGGCTCGCTGGCTCCGCCGTGCGCCTAGAGCGTTAGTCGACTTCGCGCTCGCGGTGCCAGCAGCCGGCGCGCTCCGCTCTCAGAGAGCGGCGGACCGGCGGGGACAGCGCGCCGCGCGCCCGGGTAGGGGACGCGGCTGAAAGCGGGGCGCCGGCGCCGGGGTGCGCGCCCCTCCGCTGGGGACCTCGGGACGCCGCTGGCCGAGCCATGACGGACGCCAGCAACAAGAAAGAGGGCTTCAAAAAATGCCGGAGCGCCACTTTCAGCATCGATGGCTACAGCTTCACCATCGGTGAGAACTTTCCGCCCTCTGCCCTACGTCCGGCTTTCCGGGGGGTGGCGAGGCTCCTAGAGCGTTAGTCGACTTCGCGCTCGCGGTGCCAGCAGCCGGCGCGCTCCGCTCTCAGAGAGCGGCGGACCGGCGGGGACAGCGCGCCGCGCGCCCGGGTAGGGGACGCGGCTGAAAGCGGGGCGCCGGCGCCGGGGTGCGCGCCCCTCCGCTGGGGACCTCGGGACGCCGCTGGCCGAGCCATGACGGACGCCAGCAACAAGAAAGAGGGCTTCAAAAAATGCCGGAGCGCCACTTTCAGCATCGATGGCTACAGCTTCACCATCGGTGAGAACTTTCCGCCCTCTGCCCTACGTCCGGCTTTCCGGGGGGTGGCGAGGCTCCTTCTGAGCCAGGGAGGTGGGTGGTCGGAGTGGGGCTGGGTCGCGAGGCGCTCGCCAAGCGGGAGACCTGGGGAGCGGCGACCGTGCCGGAAAGTCGCGTGTCTGGCTCGGCCGTCCCCGGGGCTGTCCCCGCGGTGCCCCTCCCGCCGCTCTAAGCCGGCATCCCGCTTAAGCTGGTTTTTAGGGTCACACCTTTCTGAACTGCTCCATTTCCTCGCTGCGATTTTCGTAACGCAAGCTCGGAGAGGAGGGATAGAGGCACGGATGGAGGCAGAGAGCTGGAAAGGTACTGGGAGAGGGAGCGACACAAAGACGTGCACGACAGACAGTAAGAGACACGGAAAGACACACAGATAGGAGAGGCCGAATGACAAGAGGCATCCGGACAGATACATTGTAGACACACCTGGACACCGGTTCCGAAATACTAAGTCAGAGAGGCCGACAGAACGTCAGAGACGCGGAGAAAGAGGTGATAGAGATGAGCTGACTCTGAGAGAGACACATAGAGATAGATTCAGAGAAAGAGACTGAAGAGCAGGTTTCACAAAAGTTGAAATAAGGAGAGAAAGGAACACAAGGAGAGAGAGAGAGGGAGAGAGAGAGAGGGAGGGAGGAAGGAGGTAGGAAGGAAGACAGGGAAGATAAGGCAAAAAAGAGACACAGAGAGAGTCAGAAGAAGGCAGGGCGGGTGGGATGTAGCATGCTACTAAAACATTAGAGAAACATCTGTCCCATGTCCTCCGGATTCCCAATGGCTCCCTTCCCAAACCTTTTACTAAGAGGGGCCTGGAGGTGTCTCCATGGTCCTTAGAGGAAGCAGGACCACAGGGCTGACTCTCCAGAAGCTGAATTTAAGGAGATCAGTTCTTGGTGTTTTTACTACCGGTTCCATGCTGTACTGTTTTGAATCAACTGGTCCAAGGATTATCTCCTCATTTTCCCAGGAGATGGGCTAAGCCAGGGAGGCCGTCCCCTCAGTCAGGAATACCATTTCCCCAACTCTGCATTGAGAAATCTTGTCTATTCCAACTCTCACCTCCTCCTCTGTTTTTCTTCCCCATGAGAAAGAACTCCTGCACTCATCTCAGCCTCCTAGTCCTGTGTGAGGGCTCACACCTAGTCTTGAACCAGTATTTCAGCAACTATTCCTTGTCCTCTTACACTGCAGGTTCCTTAAGAATGAGATTGTGCCTATTTTTCACCCTCTAATAGTGAGTGCTTGGGAGTTTTTGTAGGAATGAATTAAAAGTTGCCAAGGTCCAAAGTGATTAATCAAAAGGCTGTGTTAATACTAGTTTTTGTGAATCTAGTTAGAAAGCTTCCAAAAATGATTTTTAAGTTTTACCTGGAAGTTCCCTGTGAAATCTTTCAAAAACTGTGGCTTCTAAAACTCAAGTTTATAGTGTGGCTGTCCTTGCCTAACACCTACTCCCTTTCTGCTCCCATTCTCACTAGAAGAAATGGTCTAGCTCATTGGTGTGGTCTGCTGGTCAGATGGGACCTCAAAAATGAGCAAGTCACTTCCTGGTGAGAGAGCTGCCAGCTTATTTCAGATCTTTGGGCATTTATTCATTCACTCCTTTCCATCTGCCCTCCTCCTTCCCTCCCTCCTTCAACAAATTTTTATTGAATTTTACTGTATTAAAAAACACAATTTAATAGAATGCCTGCCACATGGCAAACATTCAATAAATGGTAATTGTGATTATTTAATACCCTAAGCTAATATCATGGGGAATTGATGAAGATGAATCAGACCTAGAACCTAGAATTCAAGGAATTCATACTCTTGAGGTGATATGATATCTTCATACATAACATTTTACAAAATAAAAGCTTTTAAATGCTGCCAGATACATATTAGAAGTTTTAGGCCAATATAGACATTGAAGCAAATACAGATAATCAAAAGGAAAGAAAAAAAATCACTTGTAATTTTACCACCCACCGCTAAACATTATTAATATTTGTTGTATATATACTTCCAGTACTTTTTTATATATACAGTTTTTTAACGGCAATCATAATGTTTGGTAATGGTACTTAATATCATAGTAGCTTTGTTTCATACTCTATATTTGTTTTTATTTAAAAAACTTTTATTGTTGGCTATTTAGGTTGCTTTTACTTTTTACCATAATAGACAATGAAAAAAGACTAAATCTTTGAGCATATCCATTAACACTTTTGAGAATAAATTTCTAGAAGTACAATTGCATGGTCTAAGACTATGTATATTTTTAGGGATTTTAAAGCATATTATTAAATACCCTCTGGAAATACCAACTCACACTCCCACCAGCCGTGTATCAGGTGTTCACACACTCTCATGAGTGCTGATAATTTTTAAAGAGTTGTTTGTTTGGGAGGTGGAGGGTAGTATCTTACTTCCACATGTTATTTCACTTCTTTACATTTTATGTCCTTTGCCTGTATGTTTTCCTCTGGGGGAGTTTCATCATTTATTTTTAATTTTCAAGCACAGTTGACTCTTAAACAATGTGGGTTTGAATTGCGCAGGTCCACTTATACAAGAATTTTTTTTGTATAGTAAATACTACAGTATACACAATCTGCAGCTGGTTGAATCTGAGAATGTGGAATTGGGGCTTTGGAAGAATCACATATAGGATTAGTTATGACACAAATTTTCAACTAACCCTAGTTGTTCAAGAGTCAGCTGTACTTTTAATGTATGTAATACATGTTAATTATATATATAATCAATGTATCAAATGTACATAATATATAATTATAGCTACTACATATTAATTGTACAATATATTATGTAATAACTATATATTAATCATGTGATAATTAATATGTACCAATAATATGGATTATATACACACCATGTACATGTGTCTCTGTGTGTGATTTGCAAGTTCTGTCTGTCCTGTATGTTACGTGACATTTTCTTCTAAGCAGGGGGCTTCATATTCCTGCAGGTTCGGTATGTGGCGTTTAGGACTTGGTTTGTGGATGCACAAATATCTTGTAGCCTGCACCCGTGGTCTCCAGCTTCTCCCATGGTTCCAGCAGGGTGGAGTAGGTGGACAGTCCCCCTCTAACTATATGAGGGAAGAATCCTGAAGAAATTCCAGAGCCCAGATCACTTTTTTTCTCAGGTGTCCAACATTCTGTCATCAGCAATCACCTTCTCTTCCAGTCTGTTAATTATGCAAAATTTCCAGGTCAAAGAACTTTACTAAAGGAATTTATGTTACCGTCCTGGTGATTCAAGAGATTTTCTCTTAGATTCAAGAGATTGTCACCCCTGGCTTATGAAGCCAACAGGGGTCTTGGGATTCTCCAGAAGAAGGGTGTGTGAGCACCCATCATGGCAAGGTCAAGATTCAAGTTTCCTTGGAGGGCTCCTGACGGAACTTCTCTCTGTTAAGTGCAAGTTTCTGGGTTAAGAGGGGCTTCCGTGGTGGCTCAGATGGTAAAGATTCTGCCGCAGTGCTAGAGATGCAGGAGACTTGTGTTCGATCCCTGTGGTCAAGAGGTCTTGAAAACAAGACCGTGAGCTTGAACATGTGCCACATCCAGAAAGCACTGACTGTCGTAGAGCCTTCATGATTTGAGGGTCGCATTCCTAGGAAATCATTGTAGCTAGGATTGTTGTTGTTTAGTCACTAAGTTGTGTCTGACTCTGTGACCCCATGGATTGTAGCCTGCCAGGCTCTTCTGTCCGTGGGATTTCCCGGGTAGAAATACTGCAGTGGGTTGCCATTTCTTTCTTCAGGGCATCTTCCTGACCCAGGAATCTAACTGCATCTCCTGCATTGGCAGGCGGATTCTCTATTATTGAGCCACCTGAGAAGCCCCAGTTATGATTGTAGCCAATAATTATAACAGTTAAGATTAATTGAAGGCCGTGTGGAGAAGTTCAAGTATAATTTGACTGTGTTTATGAACTAGTATTTGAATATGAAATGAACGGTCATAGGGAGAGTTGCTCTATTACTGTTTTCCAGAAGAACTTTCTTTGTCTCCTGGGATTTGGATATCTGTTTGGGTTTGTATTAAGTGGATTTGCAGATTCTTACTTTCTCCATGAAGCTGCCCCAAACACACACTTTTCCTTCCAAGGTGAAGTATGTCTGCAGAAAGGAAAAGCACTTTTTTCTTTTAACTACCTGAGGGGGACTCTCCTGATCCCTCTTGGTGATCCTCACCTCTCAGTTTCCGGATGAGAAAATGGGTCTTGGGGGGCTCTCATTTTCTCATCTCCTCAAGGTGATGACCTCTAGGGTGTCAGAAGGAAGTGGGTGAAGCTATGGGCCAGGAGGATGTGAAGTTGATGGGGTGTGTGGACAAGAAGCTGCTTCCTCCACAAATGAACCTGGTGGTGATGTGGAAAATTCTAGGCCTGTAAGGTGTTGCTAACAGAGGGATGCGTTGCCTATAGCAACTGCCACGGGCTCCCTTGCCCTGTGTTTCTCTCTGGGGGGTTGTCCCAGAGGAGGAAAAACAAGGGCCCCTAGACAGGAGTCAGAGGCCCAAGGGGCAGGGTGTGAGGGTTCCCTGTCCCACCTGGGACCGCTGGGTGCTGGGAACCCCCACTAAGTGGGGAGGTCTGCTGGCGGGGGCGTCTTTCACAAGGGTTCTGGGTGGGCGGGGCTCTGTGGGCTGCATCAGCTGGGGGTGTGGCCGCTTTCCAGCCCAGGGATAGAGGCTCCCGGCCTTGGTGCACAGGGCCTCAGACTGGTCTCAGTGTTCTGTGTCTTGTCTGCCTGTTAGTTTGTCTGGCTTGCAGCAACCTCTGGGCATTGTTGGGGGTGCTGGTGGGTTACAAGGAACTGAATTAGGATCCAAGGCAAACTGTCCTGCCACTGCCTCCCAGCACCCGTTGCCCTAATTCTCTCCTCCTCCTCACATCCCTGGGAAAGATTCAAACAGAGCCAGGTGAAGGGGGCATTTGGACTGAGGGCTCATGCACGCTGGGACTGCAGTTTCCCCTCTGACTCTCACCTCCCCTCCTGATTCCCACTCTGCATCTGAGCCACAGTCCTTCATGTGTAAGATGCAGAGTGTGATCCTTAGTTACTGGGCTGTGGTGAGGATCAAGTGAAGTTATATGTGAAAAAGTTGTTTGTTAACCCTGAAATCTCATTAGACAGCTTCTTATTATGAGGGAAGACAATACTGATTAGAGCTTGTGTGTCCCTCTGCACGGTGCTTGCGCGTCAGCAAAGGAAGTGTGAGAAAATGACGCTCTCACCGTGGGGTCTTACTGGCAGCCAGCAACTGGAGCACATGGCATTAGGGATGTGTGTTGTCTGAAGAGGGGTGTTTGTAGCAGGAAACCCTGGGTGTTGGGGTCACACGAAGACTTACTGTGCTGGCCAAGCAAGTCAGTTAGCTTCGCTGAGCCTCAGTTTCCTTCTGAGTGAACGGCGCTGGGGTGAACCTTCCTCCTGGGTGAACCCAGCCAGGGGAGTAAAGTTCCACGCATAGTGCCTGCTGTCACACTGCGTGCTTGCTCAGCAAGCCTTCCTCCCCTAGAGGTTATACTGTGACTAGAATTGGCTCTGGCTGCGAGTGGGTGAGGGTTAGTGGTGTGATCCTGAGGGTACATAAGTATGTCTGGGGCAGACTTAGGGGTGAGTCAGTACTGCTGTGTGCTGGCCTGGGAATGGTCACCAGGAAGCCCACATCTTGGCCCCTGACGCCAGATGGGAACAAGAACAATGTGGGTACTGGGCACCTCCTGCCCTCCCACGGACTGGTGCACCTCCCAGGGCCACCCAGTGCCCCAGGCATGTCTACCAAGCCTCCATGGACTTAGCAGAGCAATGGGCACAGACCACCTGGGGCCATGGGGACGTTGGGGGTAGTGGGGGGAACATCACTGCAGGAATGAGCTTCTGAGCTTGACTTGGGAATTGGAAAAGGAAAAGGGAACCAGGATGGTAAAACTGGACCTAACAGAGTTCAGAATATAATAACGTCTGGAGTTAGACACTGGGGGTTCAGATTCTGAACCTCATGTTTTTGTCGTGATCTTGGAGAGGTGGCATCAAATGGCTAAAGTTTAGTGTGTTTGAAATGGACATAATAAATAGTATCTACCTTGCTGGATTGGGCAATTAAATGAGATAATGCAAGCAGAGCTCCTAGGCATTATCTTATTCTGGATACCAGAACAGAATACCATAGGTTGGGTGGCTTAACAGAAATGTATTTCTTGCAGCTCTGGAGGCTGAGAAGACACCAGCATATTTGGCGTCTGGTGAGGACTTGCTTCCTGGTTCACAGGGGGCTGTCTTCTTAATGTGCCCTCACATGGCACAAGGGGTGAGGGAGCTCTCTGGGGTCTCTTTTATAAGGGTACTAATCCAATTTATGAGGTTCCATCCTCATGACCAAATTACCTGCCAAAGGCCCCACCACCTAATACCATTACAGTGGGGGTTAGGTTATAACATATGAATTTTGAAGGGACACAGTCTATAGCCCTATTTTTACTGAGAGAGAATAAACATTTGTTGAATATAGCACTGAGTTAAGCACTGTAGAGGACCAGGGGAACCACAGGGGAAAACATGCACAGTGTTAGTGGGAAACACATACCAGATTCAGAACTGAAAGGTTTGGTTAGGTTCTTCCTAACTTGCTCTTTAATCCTGGGCAAGTCACTTAACACGGGAGGTAGTTTCTCCATCTGTAAGTGAACTGGTTGGGTACAAAATTCTCTGTGGTTCCTGCCACTCCAGAAAAGTGGTGAGCTTTGAGTCCTGAAGGCCACTGTAGCTTTCCCAAAGCTGGAAAGTGCAAGGGTAGGCTAAGTGAGGCACTTTCAGACTTCTAGTGAAAGAAATTTATAGAGTTCAGAGCATCACAGAGCTAAGTAGAATGTAAGACTAGCAAAGAGTTGCAGTTATTATTGAAGTAAGTAGACTAGCAAGAGAGTTCCAGAAAAACATCTATTTCTGCTTTATTGACTATGCCAAAGCCTTTGACTGTGTGGATCACAAGAAACTGGAAAATTCTGAAAGAGATGGGAATACCAGACCACCTAACCTGCCTCTTGAAAAATCTGTATGCAGGTCAGGAAGCAACAGTTAGAACTGGACATGGAACAACAGACTGGTTCCAAATAGGAAAAGGAGTATGTCAAGGCTGTATATTGTCACCCTGCTTATTTAACTTATATGCAGAATACATCATGAGAAACGCTGGACTGGAAGAAGCCCAAGCTGGAATCAAGATTGCCAGGAAAAATATCAATAACCTCAGATATGCAGATGACACCACCCTTATGGCAGAAAGTGAAGAGGAGCTAAAAAGCCTCTTGATGAAAATGAAAGAGGAGAGTGAAAAAGTTGGCTTAAAGCTCAACATTCAGAAAACGAAGATGATAGCATCTGGTCCCATCACTTCATGGGAAATAGATGGGGAAACAGTGGAAACAGTGTTAGTCTTTATTTTGGGGGGCTCCAAAATCACTGCAGATGTTGATTGCAGCCATGAAATTAAAAGACACTTACTCCTTGGAAGAAAAGTTATGACCAACCTAGATAGTATATTCAAAAGCAGAGCATTACTTTGCTCACAAAGGTCCGTCTAGTCAAGGCTATGGTTTTTCCTGTGGTCATGTATGGATGTGAGAGTTGGACTGTGAAGAAGGCTAAGCGCAGAAGAATTGATGCTTTTGAAGTGTGGTGTTGGAGAAGACTCTTGAGAGTCCCTTGGACTACAAGGAGATCCAACCAGTCCATTCTGAAGGAGATCAACCCTGAGATTTCTTTGGAAGGAATGATGCTGAAGCTGAAGCTCCAGTACTTTGGCCACCTCATGTGAAGAGTTGACTCATTTGAAAAGACCCTGATGCTGGGAGGGATTGGAAGCAGGAGGAGAAGGGGACGACCAAGGATGAGATGGCTGGATGGCATCACGGACTCAATGGACGTGAATCTGAGTGAACTCCGGGAGTTGGTGATGGACAGGGAGGCCTGGCATGCTGCGATTCATGGGGTCGTGAAGAGTTGGACACGACTGAGCAACTGAACTGAACTGAACTGAAGTAGACTAGATTTTGTGTATCCAACTTTGTATGATAATTCACTGTACTCACAGTGAAGTCTGATAACTACTGAGCTCCCACCAAGGGTAAGTCAATATGTAGCTGCTTGGGCCTTTCAGACATTTGACCTCTGTGATGTCAAATCCCAATGAGAAATGGCGGTGTGCATGGAGATTTCCAAGTGTTGCTGCTTGCCTGCAAGGTTAGCTCCATTCTCTTATGATATGAAACCTTCGTGGCTTCGATTCATGTTACTGCATTTGTTTGTAATGAACAATAAATGTGATCGTATGTAATAGTAGTGGAAGGACCTAGCCTGGATCCTGCTTAATAAATGTTTGTTGTAGTTGAGAGGCAGTGTGTGTAGAGGTTAAGAGTATGGATTATGGAGCTTAACTACCTTAGTTTGAATTTTGGCTTCACAGTTTATTAGCTATGTGATTGTTGTAATCTTGGACAAGTTACTTAACCATTCTGTAAATGGAGGTAGTTATGTTACTCATCTCCTAGGGTGTTGGAAGATTAAATGAGTTAATGAATCAAGCACTCAGAACACCACCTGGTACATAAATTCTATATAAATGTTTGTTATGATGTATTTCCATGTTATTATTATAATATTCATTGCTACATACTGCTCTGCTGCTGCTCAGTTGCTTCAGTTGTGTCGGACTCTTTGTGACCCTATGGACTGTAGCCCACCAGACTCCTCTGTCTGTGGGATTTTCCTGGCAAGCATGCTGGAGTGGGTTGCCATGCCTTCTTCCAGGGGATCTTGCCGACCCAGGGATTGAGCCCACGTCTCCTGTGTCTCCTGCCTTGCAGGTTTATTCTTTACCACTGAGCTACTGGGGAAGCCTGTACTCCTACATATAGTAATAATAATACATTTCCATAATATGTAATTAATATGAGGCCAGTAATAACTGTCTCTGAGACCCTGATCAACACCTATTTATGCTGTTCCTTGACCTTCTGCTTTCTGCCGTTCAGCATTGCTGTTTCCTGCCAAGAGGCACTGGCTTTTGTGTGTTCTTGGGTGTTGGAGTCCCAGTACTATACAGGTGTTCTCAAATCCATGGTGGACCTACAAATGTTCCCATCTTCTTAACCAGCTGACCATCTTTTAGGACTCAGTGTGTCACCTGTGATGGCTTTGCAAAGTGAGCCTCTCATTGCCAGGCTGTTTTTATGTAGTTTACTTAGGATAAACATCCTAGGATAGGCCAGGATGTTTTGCAGAAAGGAAAGTAATGCAGAAGACCTGGGCTCTTGACCCAGTCCTGGCACTTCCTGTCTCTGTGATGGTGGGAAAGATCATTGTCTTTGTGAGCCTCGGGTCTCTCCTGTGTAAATGCGGATAACAGTTCCTTCTTTGTTGTGTTGTTGGGGGAATTCAGTAGAATGAGGACCCGAAGAACTCAGCACGCTCTGGATGCCCAGTAATTGGTAGCTGTTGATTGTGATAATGGAGAGTCTCTGAAATCAGGGAACAGGCAAGTCTCCCAGACCCGCAGCTGCTTCCCTGGCTGGAGGGCCCCAGCCTGCCCTCTGGCTGCTCCCCCAGCCCCTGACCAGCCACTGTGTTGTGTGCTGGCGTGGCTGCAAGGCTGCCTTTGTTCGAGTGTAGGATTTCCGATCAGGCCGGCATCTGGAGTGCCCGCCTCACCCCAGCTGAGTGTTTCCAGCTGGGTTTGGGTAATTGGTGCCAGCTGCTCTGGGGAAAGTGGCTGGCACTTCCTGTGCTGTTGGCCGGTTGGCTCTGGAGTGTGGCGGGGGCTTGGCCTGAGAACCAGGCCTTCTGCCAGGGTCCCTGTGGGGGGACTTGGAAGGAGAGCTGCTGGAAGTTGGTTTTTACTTGTCTTGTGGACAAAGGTCCAAACTACTCAAGACTCCATCCGTGAGTATTAGTCCACAGACACTGCTGCCAATGTTTGCTCCTTGGAAAAGAAATAATTTTAATTGATTAGCTGGTTCCTGACTTTTCTCTCTGATTCTCCAGACAACGGTGCTTTTTCTCTTCTTGATAACAGTGTAGAGTGGGTCAGGTGTGATTCCTGGGGCTTGGGGAAGAAAAAGAAGGATCAGCTCTGCTGGACTTGTATCACTACTAACCACAGGCATTTGTTTAGCCTTTAAGGTGGCCTGATTCAGCTTTTATAAATAAGATTATAGGTAGAGCAGTTACTGGTGAGGTTTTCATGCAGGTCTTTAGAGCGCAGGTTCAGTGTCTTTCCTGGTTTTTTTTTTTTTAGATTTTTTTTGGGGGATGTTGAAGTGCTATGCTGGATTTGCTGAAATACATATTTTATTTATCAGACATCTTGACTATTGGAGGTCGTCTCAAAGAATTATTGTGTTGTATAAGGTGGAAAGAATATTCCTTCTTTATTTCTGCACAAACCAGAAGTTGAATTGCTCAACTCTGATGTTCACCAGGGAAGAGATATTTGGCCACACTATTCACCTTTCTGAATCTTGTAAAGTAGGAATAATAGTATCTATATTTGATTATGCCATTTGTAAATTGCTGGTGCAGTAATGAGACCATCCCAGGTTCTTCTAAATCTTAATTCCTTTTCTTCTCTATTCTTCCTTGGCTCGTGCCATACCTGAAGGCATCTTGACTGGGTTAGATGTTCATTGTGATATAAGGTATGAGAACCCTCCAGCCTTTTGGAAACTTTATCTCTCTGAAAGGTCCCCAGAGGGAGCTGGTTTTGATTTACTCTGACTCCTGGGCCCAAGTATCCCAAATGAACACATGGGATTTAGGCAGTGAGTAGGAAAGTGGATGGATTTTTATTTTAAAGTTATTAACTTACAATTTCCAAGAAAGGCTTATCGTGTCTAGTGACTCATCTTTCTTTAACCATTGGAAGTTCTTTTAGATTTTTGAGATTTGTCAAGTCAGTAGATACTGAGGGGAATCCAGTATCTCTTTAGAGGGAACCAGCAGTTCTCTGACTGGGACCAGGTCCCAGCTGTCTTCTGGGCCCCGAGGAACTCAGCTTTTCCACAAGATGCCTTTTCTTCTTTCCTCATCAGGTCATTCATGAGGCTAACTGTTTAAGACAGGGAGTGCTGTTTAAGATACAGAAATCAGGCTAGCTGTGCAAGACCGTAAGCCTGGTCTTGGTGACTGCTCCAAGAAGGCTGTTTTCTGGGGGTGATTGTGCAGTTGCTTTGTGATCGGTGGCCCTAATGATGGTGGTGAGGATGATAATAATAATAATAAGAATGTTTTACAATCTGTGAAGCACTTTCCCAAACATCAGCTCATTTCAGTCTACCAGTAACCCTGCAGGGCAACTATGAACAGCTTCCTTTACACGTGGACAAGCTGAGGCTTCAAGAAGTCAAAGTTAGAATAATGACCCAAATCCAATTTCTGCATTTTGGAAGGCTCTGGCATCTGAAGCAGAAATCTGGGAACCATCTTAGATTCCTTTTCCTGTGTCCCCACAGCTAATTAGTCATCAGGTCCTGTAATTTCCTTCTCCAAACTCTTTCCAATTCATATTTTCCCCTTCATCTCCTCTGCCTTAGATCAGACCCCTCTCTTCTCTCACTTAGTCTATTGCAGAGTTTCCAAGTGGTCACTATTACTCCAATTTGTCTCCATTCTAAACTCCTCTCAACATGGTAGTTAGAGTCTAGCAGTTGGAACACGCAGCTAATCCTGCTGCCCTCCAGTTTAAAACTCTCTGGTAGCTGCCATCGCTTGCAGGATGAAACCTAAATTCCCTAGTAAGGCTCACAGGCCTTTTGTGGTTGGTCTTTGCTTTTCCCTGGGCTTACACTTCGCTGTGTCCCTGCCTGCCCGTGAATGGTAATCATTCAAAGGTTGGGCTTTATTACGTGCCCTCCACATGCCAGCTATTGTGTTAGGCATTAGGGATATAATGTGAGTCAAACTGTGGGCCCAACGGAGCCCACAGATGTTGTGGTATAGGTATAGCTGTGCTTTGGAGAAGGCAATGGCACCCCACTCCAGCACTCTTGCTTGGAAAATCCCATGGACAGAGGAGTCTGATGGGCTGCAGTCCATGGGGTCGCTAAGAGTCGGACAGGACTGAGCGACTTCACTTTCAGTTTTCACTTTCATGCATTGGAGAAGGAAATGGCAACCCACTCCAGTGTTCTTGCCTGGAGAATCCCAGGGACGGGGGAGCCTGGTGGGCTGCCGTTTGTGGGGTCGCACAGAGTCGGACACGACTGAAGCGACTTAGCAGCAGCAGCAGCAGGTGTGCTTTGATGGAATGGCCTGGGTGCTGTGCATGTGCCTGAAAGGAAGGCATGGAACCTAGTCTGGGGCATTGGGGTAGAACCTAGTCTGGGGATGGACTCCCCTGATGAGGCAGGTGGAAGAAAGAGGTGGGGAAGCATGCAGATGGAGTAGAGGAGGAATAGGGGTTAAGAACAGGCCCGAGAGGTGGGCAGAGGTTCTTGTGGGCCACCTGAAGGGTTTGATCTTTTTCCCAAGAGCAGTGGAAGGCAACTAATAGTTTTAAGCAGAAGTGACACGATCAAATTTGTGTTCACAAAAGCACAGGCTGTTTATCCTGTGGGGCAAATCAGTGTGAGTGAGTGTTGACTGGGGCTACTGTTGTGTCATAGCGGGCAGTGCCATTTATATGCCATTCCTCCTCGGTATCTGGGCCTTCCTGTACCCTTCCGAGTATTCCTTCTGACTTTCGAACAAACCAGACAAACTTCCAGGCTGTCAGAGAGACACATTGTCCTTAGGGGCTGAAGGTTTTCTTCATTTTCCTAGTTACTTAATTCATTTTTTTTTAACAAAATGAAGATAGGATAATTAATTTCATTTGCCCATAAAAATGATCCGTATTCATTTTGGGAACTCAAGAAAGAAAAACTCATTATTCAGAGATGACCTCTGTTAATATTTAGGTGAATCTGCTTCCATATTTTCTTTATCTTAAATTTGCATGGTATTCTATAGCAGTTTTTTGTCTAAATGGGACCATCCATGTTGACTTATCTGCATTTTAAAGCTTATTGGTATGCATGAACATTTAAAATTACTCAGCTCTTTCCCTCTCTTGGTGCCTAGGCCCTCTTTGGCCGCGTGCTTGGCTTCTCCAATCTGGATACAATCTGGACACAAGCCAGGTGAATCTTATTGGAGCGCCTCGCAACATGACCTGTTTGGGCAATGCTGCCTCACCAGTTACACACAAACGTATTTTATATATAAACATACACACCCACCTACATTGATTTTCTCTGTGTGTAATTGAACATTTGCTATTTGCCAGGCACTGTTCTAAGGGCTTTGAAGGCCCTAGCTCATTTAATTTCCCATTTTCTGATGATGAAACACTTAAAAAAAGTAATTAATTTTAATTGGAAGATAATTACTTTATAATATTGTGATGGTTTTTGCCATACATCAGTACAAACGCATGCCACAGGTATACATGTGTTCCCCCCACATCCTGAACCCCTCTCCTTCCTCCCTCCCCACCCCATCCCTTGGGATTGTCCCAGAGCACTGGTTTCGAACTGGCCATCTATTTTACAGATCGTAATGTACTTGTTTCAATGCTATTCACTCAAATTATCCCACCCTCGCCTTCTCCCACTGAGTCCAAAAGTCTGAGGAAACAGACACTTGCCCTGGAATCTGAAGCTAACACGGTTGTGTGTGAGGCAGCCAGACGTGGGAGATGTCGGAGGAAGGGCCTTCTTATATGGGGACAGGCCTTTGGTAAAAATTCAAAGCACTTTTGGGACATCCAGCATTTCCTCTTAGCCTCCCAAATGAGAGGGTTTATGACCTTGAATGGGGGAGGCAACTGGATCATCTGAAGGTTTTAGGATTAGAATGTTCCTTAGAGTTTATTTCAAGAGAAAGCCACTCCTTCCTTCCGTCACTCTCTTCCAGACACTGGCTAGGTGCCTGTCTTATCTTGTCCTCCTTTTCTCTCCCCCTCCCTTTGATTCATTCAGTTTTATTTTTTTAAAATTAAAAAATTAAATTGTTTTGGCTGCAGTGGGATCTTAGTTCCCTGATGGGATCGGACCCACATCCCCTGCGTTGGAAATGTAGAGTCTTCTTCTTTTAAGTGTGCCAGTCCATTTGGGACATTTTATTTTTTATAAATATTATTATTTTAAAAACATAATTTTTTTTTGGCTGCTCTGGGTCTTTGTTGCTGCACAGGCTCTCTAGTTGCAGAGAACAGGGGGCTACTCTCTGGAGGTAGTGCATGGGCTTCTCATCGCGGTGGCTTCTCTTGTGAAGCAGAGTCTCTAGAGCACGCCGCCTTCAGTAGCTTCGGCTCCCAGGCTCTAGGGCACAGGCTCAATAGTTGTGGTGCATGGGCTTAGTTGCTCCGCAGTATGAGAGATCTTCCCGGATTAAGGATCAATCGCGTGTCTCCTGCATTAGCAGGTGGATTCTTTACCACGGAGCCACCACGGAAGCCCCCTGTCATCATTTTCTTGGGTAGATTTCTACAAGTGGAATTTCTGGGTTGTGTGATAAGTTAATATTTAACTTTTGAGGAATTGCCAAACTGTTTTCCAATTGCACCGTTTTACAATCCCACCAGCAATGTAGCAGAGTCCTTAAACCAAACTTTATAGAAGTAGCAAGTAGCTACCTGGTTTTCTGATGTTACAGGGGCAGGGATGGCTGCAGTGAATCAAATGAGGAGCTTGTCAAAGATTTCTGGGCCCCATGCTTTGGAGATTCTGATTCTATAGTAATGGAGTGGGGCCTGGGAATGTGCATTTTCAGAAAGCTGTCTAAGTAACTGATGTGTGGCTTTGTTTAGGAATCACTGAACTGGATGAAGTTCAGGATGGGATGAGCAGGGGAGAATTCTTGGGCAAACTGTAGGCAGAGAAAATGCACGTGTAAGAACAACATAATATGTGCTTGTAATTAGCAACGGAGCATGCGTGCACACAGTGAATGGTTTAGCAGTAGGGCTGGCCGGAGAGAGAGGCCCTTGAGGAGACTTTGACATTGGTTCAGTCAAGACCAGTTACTTCATTGATCTATCCATTTAGTTTTCTGTGAACATTTTTTTTAGGGAAACTAACTTTTGTTTTCAGTACCACACACTAGGCTCAGAGCTTTATATTTAATCTTCTTCCCCACCCCAAATCCAAGAAAAGATTTTGTTTTTATTTTTTAAATCAATTTTTATTGGAGCCTGGTTACTTTACATTATGTTAGTTTCTACTGTACAGCAAAGTGAATCAGCCATATGTATATGTATATCCTGCCTTTTTTGGATTTCCTTCCCATTTAGATCATCATATATTTCAACAACTCCTTTTACTAATTATTATTCTCAGTTTGGGCTTCCCTGGTGGCTCAACGGTAAAGAATCTGTCAACGATGCAAGAGTCGTAGGAGACGTGAGTTTGATCCCTGGGTTGGGAGGATCCCCTGGAGGAGGGCAGGGCAAGCCATTCCAGTATTCTTGCCTGGAGAATTACATGGACAGAGGAGCCTGGTAGGATCACATAGGGTCACAGAGTTGGAAACGACTGTAGTGACTGAGCATGCATTCTTAGTTTACAGATGAAGAAACTTAGGCTTGGGAGATTAAGTAATAGGGCTGGGACTTGAAACCAGGTCTGTCTAGCTCTTTCCATTATAGCAGTTTGCTACTACTCTGTGCAAGGCACAGTGTGAACAGGGTCTTGGGTTTCATATTTATTGTGGAAGAATTCATCGCGCATTTTCATATTACACTTGATTATCTGGGTTGCTGTGTAATCACTGCTATTTGCTCTTCCTTTCTATGGGTTAGAGATGTAGGTTTTTCTAATGTTAATGATAATATTTAAATATTCTAGGGAGATGCAGTATAAGGTCCCTTAGTTAAACACCTTGAGACTTTATGCCTGCTTCAATGAAAAGTTCTCTGACTGCTTCTTCCCTCCTGGTCCCTGTTGCTTGAAGTTGCCTTTACTGACCATGCCAACACTCGACCCAGGGTCTCTGGTGGCTGACAGACTGAGCTCTACAGAAGGGGGAGATTAGCCTGTCCGTGAATCTGGAGTTGGGAGTTCTGTGGTAGGGCTGTCTTCAGAGTTGGATGCATGATGAGGGGAAACTTGTAGTAATTACTGAACAGATGCTCTTAATGAGGTCTCTGCTGGATTTCCAGCTGGCTGTGAGAGCGCTGCATTGGGACAGGGATGTTGCAGTCACTGGATCATTATGTGACATCACATCCTCCCCTTGTTGTCATAGCAGCTGTAATCATCCCACTGAAAGTGTCCCTCAGGGTGCTGGCAAGCCACATCTTTTTCCATTAATGGGAATCCATGATGCTTTCTTCCATGATAAGGAGAAAAGAAACTAGTATATTAATGTTCTTGAAAAGGGGAAAAATGCTTAAAGATTTTCAGCATGTTATTACGACAACAATTTTTATGTAAGTTGTACATGTTGATTGCAGAAAAATTTATAAAATAAAGATTGGCAAAGAAAACACAAAATCCTACCTGTAATATCAACATGCACGAGAAAAGAAAACACAAAATCCTAACTGTAATATCAACATGCATGAGAATTACTATTAACATTTTGAGAAATTTTTTTTCTGCTGAGTTTTAACCCATATGAACAATTCATTATTGTTTTTTCAAATATGGGTCTATTATTGTATTGTTGTTTACTTTTTTCCTCTTACCTGACAATGTATAATTAATGTCATTTCATTCAATAGTCTTCATTAGCCAAGTTTTTTAAGATCCCATGATTTATTTAGCTGACCTCTACTGTTTGACATTTAAGTTCTTTCTGCTTTCTTGCTCACTCAGTGACTACCACTCATTTTTACATCTTTATAAAGCTTTTTCGCCTTAGGATATATTCTAAGAAGTAAAGTTGTTGAGTTGAAAGTGTTTAATATTTTTGAAGCATTTGAAATATGTGTTATCTTTCTCTAGTGTTGAAAGTGGAAAGTCATACAGTTGTGTCCAACTCTTTTCGACCCCATGGACTACACAGTCCATGGAATTCTCCAGGCCAGAATACTGGAGTGG
This sequence comes from Aepyceros melampus, assembly GCA_006408695.1. Classification (NCBI taxonomy): domain Eukaryota; kingdom Metazoa; phylum Chordata; class Mammalia; order Artiodactyla; family Bovidae; genus Aepyceros; species Aepyceros melampus. The sequence continues at coordinate 478,690 of SJXQ01004208.1, read as the reverse complement.
GTAGCCTTTCCCTTCTCCAGGGAATCTTCCTAACCCAGGGATTGAACCCAGGTCTCCTGCATTGCAGGCAGATTCTTTACCAGCTGAGCTACAATTCCACACATAAGTATGACTTTCCCTGTGGACCTTTATATTGGCTCTCAACCTTTAAAAAAGTTGTTATTTGGTAGGTCAAAAATGGCATATAACTCTACTGTTTATTTATTAGTGAATTCAATCTTAATTTCTCATCTTATTTCTTTTATAAATCGCATCTATATTCCTTTTATAGATAGCATACCTGTTTTTCTGTTGAAGAATTCTCTAATTTATATAAACTTTTTATTTATTAAGGCTATTAAACTTTGATAATATTTGCTGTAAATTTCACTGTTTGTAAATATGTCTTTTAACCTTGCTTGATGCTCAGAGTTTAAATTTAAAAATAAACCAATCAGTGGGACGTCCCTGGTGGTCTAGTGGTTGAGAATCCAGATTCCAATGCTGGGGATGTGAGTTTGATCCCTAGTTGGGGAACTAAGATCTCATGGGCCATGGGGCAACTAAACCTGCATGCTACAGCCCTATCCCAGCATAGCCGGAAAAAAAAAAAAGTCAGCCTCAAAAAAACAAAAACAAAAAAAAACCTCAACTTTTTTTTCCTATTTTTGGTTCCTATTTAAAAAAACTTACTACACTGAAGAGATTATGAAAATAAACTTTCTACTCTTTGGGGCCAGAAGCATCATAGTTGATTTTCTAAGACTAGTGCAAAACTTTTAAAATGCCTCTTGGCAATTTTTGAAGACTTTGTAAAAGTGAGGTTTCTAGAAAATTAAAAAAGATAGCTGTTTATTTATTTTTAAAATTTATTTATTTTAATTGGAGGCTAATTACTTTACACTGTTGTGGTGGTTTTTGCCATACATGCACATGAATCAGCCATGGGTGTACATGTGTTCCTCATCCTGAACCTCCCTCCCACCTAAAAAAGAGCTCTTTAAATATGAGCAGTGTCGTATGTTGCTCATTGTGGGAAAACCTGGCATAGATGCAGTTTTTAAGTGATGTGGAGTGTAGAGATAATTTTCTTTAAAAATGTATCTCAGAGCAGAATAGTGAACAGCTGCTTTATAGAAATCAGGATTTTGGCTTCTGTCGTCTTAACTTTTTGTGCTAACCAAAGCCTTATTTTCTAGCTCTTTCTTTCTCCAGTGGAGGTGATAATGGTAACTGGTGTTGTTGAGTGATTTTTGCGGACCAGGAACCATGTTAAGACTTCATATGTAGTAGCTCATTTAATCCACACAATGACCTTGTGAGGTAGTTGTTATTTATTGGTATTATTCCCGCAGGAATGTCAAACAATTTGCTTAAAATCTCAGAGCTTACAGGTCAGAGAGCCCAGGTAGAAATCCAGGCTTTCTGGCTCTGGGGCCCCAACTCCTAACCATCACACTTCTCTCAAAATAGCTGCCTTTCCTGTAGCTACTTGACCCTCCTCCTAGATCCTGTGCTAGCCATTCAGTTGTGTTTGACTCTTTATTACTTATGGACTATAGCCTGCCAGGCTCCTCTGTCCATGGCATTCTCCAGGCAAGAATACTGGTGTTAGTTACTCAGTCATGTCTAACTCTTTGCGACCCCATAGACTGGAGCCCACCAAGCTCCTCTGTCCACGGAATTCTCCAGGTTAGGATACTGGAGTGTTTCGCCATTTCCTTCTCCAAATAATACTGAGTGGGTAGCCATTCCCTTCTCCAAGGCATCTTCCTGATCCAGGGATTGAATCTGGGTCTCCTGCCTTGCAGGTGGATTCTTTACCGTCTGAACTACCAGGGAGGCACACTAGATCCTGAGGTTCCATTGAACCCCAACTCTATCATTTAATGTCTTTTTGCTATTGTTTTGTCTTTTCTTATCTGTGTTAACAGAAGAGCTGAAGATGATATGTTTGAGATGTTTAAGCTTTTTCTCTACCTTGTTTTTTAAGTAGTGGGTAGATATCAATGAATGTCTAGATAGGAAAGACACATGTTCATTTAAGTCTAGTTTATACTTGCTTTTGTCAGTTCTAATATTTAATTTCTTGTTTTTGGCTTAATGTTTGTTGCTGTAAAAGGGGGCTAGTAATAGTATCTATTTCTTAGGGTTACAGTGAAAATTAAAGAGGTAATAAGTATTAGGGTTAGAACTGCATGGTACAAAAACAATGTGATCAATAAATCTAGCTATTGTTGATATTATGAGTAGTATTATTATAATACAGTTTTCTACTTTCATAATAGCCATTTATGCCCCAAGTAAGTGAAAATATGTTTCATTTTCACAAATTGGCTATCTTGCAGCTCATAATTAAGGTTTCCCAACTTGATGGTTGTTTGTCAACAATTATAGGGTCTCACTAAGTGAACATGATTATGTATCATGTCATTATGTCAGTGAATTTGCTGGATGTTTTTACCCAAATATACCAGTTTTCTTGAACACATTAGCAATTGTAAACATGTTAATTTATGTTACAAGATTAGTTGTTTTTCTAGTGGAACTTGGTATGAAGCTTTTTCTATTATTTCAACTTATTTGAGATTACAGTGTGAATAGCAGAGCTCCTCTAGTTTGTTTCTACTTATAAATACTAATCTCTTTTTTTTTTGAACCTGTATAACCAATACATGACGGAGAAATACATTGGATGCTAAACCGGACATACAGGCAACCATCATTCTTAACTCCCAGTTTGAAAGTTTCACATCAAAATAAATAGTGTCTAGTTGATCTTGTTTGCCTACTTTACAGTAAATATAAAAGTTTCCACTTCTAAATAAAATTATTATAAGTATATACCATTATATCCATATTAGGGTTCTGTGTAAAATTTGATTTGCATAAAAGATTTACTGCTAAAAATATTTGAGACATTGTGCTAGATGTTTTTAAGTGTCTTCTATTCTAAAACCCTCTTAAGATTTAACCTTAAGCCATCCTATTGTTCTTTGATGTACGTTCATCACTACGCAACCCTCCGTTCCCCTCTTCTATAGTGAGAATAGTGCTCGGGTCATGTTTTGAGATCTCTGGAAATGAGGAAAGCAGGAGTTGATTTTCTGAGTACATTATTCTCAGGAACCCAGTGAAATGATGATATTAGGAATCAGTGTTTTTAGATTTGTGGCATCTTTTGTATTTGATCTCTATGCCACCACAGTGATGGTATCTGCACAATTGATTTTGTTCATTCGGCTTCATGCTGACTACAGACACTACTTTGGCTGCAGTGCCTCCACAGATTGGTTGTACTAGCCTTTGAAGGCAAAATTCAAACTTCATCCTCTGATTCTCAAGGATGTCCTGCTTTGATCATCACTATGCTCTCCAGTCAATTGAATCCTAAAGTGAATTCCTACTGTCAAACAAATGTGAGGACCCAGTGGATTTTGAAACGTGAGTTCCAGTTCTCACCCTGTGTCTACTGTGGCTAAGGAAATAGTTGTGGGATGATGTCTGTCCTTTGCTGTAGCCGCAGCATACTTTCACAAGTATTGTAATTACAGGAAGTTCTTGGTTTGTGTTTATACATTGATTCAAAGCACAGGGGGAGTCCCCAGGTGGCTCAGTGGCAAAGAATCTGCCTGCCATTACGGGAGACACAGGAAACGTGAGTTCACTCCCTGGGTTGGGAAGATCCCATGAAGGAGGAAAAGGCAACCCACTCCAGTATCCTTGTCGGCAAAATCCCATAGACAGAGGCTCCTTAGGGTCACAAAAAGTTGGGCATAACTGATGACTGAGCATGCGCACTACACACAAAGCACATGATTTTTTCAATTAATTTTTTTAATGGATGGCTTTTGTTTTCATCTAATTTATTTAGCAAAATACTGGCTACCTACTTTCCTGGTAGGAAATATGGCAGGTTCTACATTATCAGCCTCTGACTGGGCACTTTTTGTCCTATGTCTGTCATTGCTGCTATTGCAACTACTGTTGTTTTTGCAACTATTTGAATGCTGTGCTGGAAGAGTCACTCCCTGGGTAGCTCCAAGCTGAAGTAGATGTTTCCTTTGCCAGGTGTGAAAGCATTTCCTGCTGAATAACCTGACACCCTCCATCTCTATCTTGAGGCTGATGCTGCAGAGGTTGCTGATTAATTATTCTATATCTAATATTAAAGGGTTAACTTAGCATATGATAAATGCTTAATAAACACCTAAAGTTATAGCATGGACCTGACTTCTTTAACCAAATGTATTCTTTTACATTGTTACATTTGACATATATACCCGATTAGAATAGATTTTATTATTTTAGGTATTTATTTATTTGGCTGAACCAGGTGTTAGGTGCAGCATGTGGGATCTTTAGTAGGGCCATGCAGGTTTTTTTAGATGGAGTATGTGGTATCTTGTTCCCTGACCAGGGATAAAATCCTGGCCCCCTGCATTGGGAGCTTGGAGTCTGAGCTACTGAACCACCAGGGAAGTCCCTAGAATAGCTTTTCAATTAGCAGCTTTTGCTTTCCAGCTCATCACTTAATATGAAGGCTGCCTCAGCAGTTATCCCCTTTTATCTTTTTTGCTAGAACTGGGTCAGATGCACATTCTTAGACCCATCACTGGCTTAGTAGAAGGAGTTTGTCTTTGTTCACTTAGACCAATCATGAGTCATTCCATGAACTGGGTCCGTTGCACCCAAATATAGTCAGGATTCTGTTGGCTAGTCTTTACAGGGAGATACTCTTAGACAACCAAGAGTATCTGACGCAGGCAACCTAACTCTGAATAGTTTGCTTGTTGGGATGTCAAGTTTTTGCTATGCAATAAATATTACTGCAGGCAATATACTTTGATCTTGGGACTCTATTGATTTGTGCAAATAAGTGTTTAGAATTTTCAGAATTTACTTAAAAATAAAATCACATCCTCATTGGTTCAATGTGAAGTAACTTATTTTCTGAAATTTCTGTGTGAAAAAGGTGGGCATCTACTGGTATGATCTGGTCTATGCTGCTGCTGCTGCTGCTAAGTCGCTTCAGTCGTGTCTGACTCTCTGCGACTCCATAGACAGCAGCCTACCAGGCTCCTCTGTCCCTGGGATTCTCCAGGCAAGAATACTGGAGTGGGTTGCCATTTCCTTCTCCGTCTGGTCTGATGGGGTGTTTGGAATCTTTGTGCTGGATGTGTGAGAATTTAGTCACTTCTTAGTCTGGCTGCATTCCCCAGCACAGGTCAGTCAAGCTGGGTTATGAGTCCCATTGAGTCTCGCCTTGCTCCACATGCCTTCTTATCACTCCTGGTCCACTGCTCCTTTGAACACATCTGGCTCATCTCTGTCCCCCTGGCTGATCACAAAGGGCAGGGAGATCTGGCTAAGTCTCAGGATGCTCCATGGATACACTCTCCAGCCTACTCACCCAAGCTAATGAGCATCTTCACTTCTCAGGCAAGGTCCCTCCCAGGCTGAGATGCTACTGGGGTGAACAGGGAGACAAAGTAGAAGTGATTTATAGGTACTTGTTGCAACTAAACCAGTGAAAGAAATAGCAGGTCTTCAGTATCCCGAAAGTTCACCAGCAAGGAGGCCCAGTTTATGTCCTCAGAGTCCCCAGGTATTCTCCAAGGTAGAGCTAGAAAGACCACAGGAGGCTGCTCCTCTGACTGGCATTCACTTCCTTGCCAGCATTTTCCCATTTATCATCATGCTAAGCTAGAGGCCCTGTTGTCAGGTCAGAAAAGGATGGTGCCAAACCTGAGACAAGTGTGCCGGTTTCTTCCTGTTTTGCCATTTGTCCATAAGTTCTTGTGGGGCTGTTAATTTTCCAAATTTCCCAAGTAATTTATTTAAATTCAGCTAACTAATATGATGGGCTTCCCTGGTAGCTCAGCAGTAAAGAGTATGCCTGCCAATGCAGGAGCAGATGCAGATTTGATCCCTGAGATGGGAAGATTCCCTGGAGGAGGGCATGGCAACCCATTCCAATATTCTTGGCTGGAGAATTCCATGGACAGAGGAGTCTGGTAGGCTACAGGCCACAGGGTCCCAAAGGGTTGGGCACAACTGAAGCAACTGAGCATACACACACATACACAACTAATCTGATACCATAACTTCCTCCAAGGTCATGGACTTCTTTCTGATGAAAAGTATTCATTTCACAGCATGATTCCTATTTCAGAAATGATCATGTTCCTGAGTAAAAAATTCTTGTTTTTAACCTTTTTTCTCATACGTATTTCTTTAAAAATGGTACCTCTTCTTTATCTACTCTAGAATTTCATAGCATTTTATCTTTCTACACGTTCATTCAAAGGAAGGAATGTTTGCCCACTTTAGCACAACAGTATGTACTTAGGTTAAAAAAAAAAATTCCTTCCATAGGCACTGCCCTAAGTTGTTTAGATTGCCCAGAGGGTCAGCATTGTAGAAGGGACTTTTCAAAGGTCATCTCACTGAATAATTCATCTGAGCCTTGTTTGCACCTGTTTTACACACAAGGAAATGGAGACAGAGAGAGGTTAAGGGACTTCTGCCAAATGCAAAGGTGTATTTGATCTGGATCTCACCTGCTCTAAAGATGGTACCGCCTGCACTGTGCACACCCATATGCCAGAAGATTGTTGAAAAGGATCTCAAGGGTCATGGCATCCAGGCTAGGGGTGCCTCACGTCTTGAGGCTAGGTGGCACACTGGCCACTGTCCCTAACCAGCTCCTTATTTGTGGAGTTTTGTGTTTTCATGTATAAAGCTCTTTCCTCAAGTTAGGCCCTGGGAAACCAATCTTATTTTCTAGAGGCTTTTTGGAGAATCTTGATGGATGGCGTGGGCACATTTGAAATTAGCTTGAGTTCCGAGAAGTCTTTCATCTCTTTCTTCTATTGATTGTGCCAGTATATATTTTCTTGCCTGAAAATCAGTGTGAAAGCCTTCTCCTGGCCTCAGAACCTCTTGCAAGATTTCTTCTTCCTCTGTCTCCCTCTTTTCTTCCTTCTTTTTGTGCTTCCTTTATCTCTTCCTTTCTTTCCTTCTTTCTCTCTTCCTTTCTATCTTCCTTCCTCCTTCCCTTCCCTCCCTTCCCTCCCTCTCTCAACTCAAATGCTACTTATTATTTTTTTAAAGATATTTCTTCAGTGAGTTTATTTTTTTAGACTCACTTTCTTTGAGAAGTAATAGAAGAAAATGCAATTATTGGATGACAACTGCTCTACAATATTGTGTTGACCCCTGCCGTACATCAACACAGATCAGCCACAGGTATACATATGTCCCCTCCACTACTTGATTATTATAAAAAAAAAAAATTAGAAAATACAGTTGCACAAAAAGACAAATTAATTCAAATCACTCTAAAGCCCCCCATCTGGAGATAAATACTGTTAGATTTTGCCGTGTATTATTTTAGATTTTTTTTTACATGTAAAATGTGAATATAGAATAGAATTTTTCTGTGTATACTATTTGTGCTCTGCTTTGAAATATTTTTAATTGGATGACCTCCTTCTGTTGCCCTATAATACATCCTGAATGCCTTTCTATACGAATATATGAAGATTTGTATCATCATTTTCGACAGGTGCGAATTATTCGTGTATGCATTTATTATTTTGTCAGCAGGGCCTTGCTACTCAAAGTGTGGTTTGGGGGTCAGCAGTGCTGTTTCATTAGGAGGCTTGTTAGAAATGTGGAATCTCGCCCACAGCCAGGCCTGCTGGCTTGGAATTTCCCATTTAACGTGACTTCCAGGTGATTGCGTCACAGTGATGTGTGACGAGCCCCGGTTGAACGCAGTCTTCCTCGTAAAGCATTCCAGTGTTTTAACTATGAACAACACTGTGATGGACACATGTTTAACAGTCGGTTTTCTGGAGGTCTCTTATACTGCACTTGTCACGGCTGTCGTGACAGCGTGCGTTCAGCCCTTTCAGGTGACTTGTGTTTTATAACTCACTGCCTTTTTCAGGCCTTGTGGGGAAAGGATTCACAAGATTTGAGAGGTTCTAGCCAAGTCAGGATTCGTCCTCAGGGCTGCTAGCTGCTTCTGTGTCCTCTCTTGCCCTCTCCCCGACCAACATCCAGGAATCCTTTCCTATTCACCAGTTTGAGGATGGGTGAGGAGAGGTCTAGTTCAATGATGTTAATTAGTGAAAAGCTGCATGTTACTTGAAATGTTACCTAGTATCCTGACTGCATTTAAACACTAGACTCATTTCTGCCCTTCCTAGGCAAAGGCTGGCATTCCCATCATTGATATTAAAAACAACCTAATGAATTTCACTGTAGGCAGTTTTTCCTCATTTGTTCCCTGAGCCTCTCTGTGGGGAGCAGGCTCATTAGTCTGTCTTTCACATTTACCCAGTCAACAAATATTTATCATGTGCCAGCTGCCTCAACTCTCTTTGGAACAAGGCAAGGTAGAAATTAGTCAACGCAGAGCGTCTTTTTATTTTTAACTGTAGCATTTCTTGGATCCTCTGAGTGCTGTGCTAGATACTGTTAGTCCGTCCTTCTCTCATTCTAAATGGAGAGGTATCATTCGTCTCATTTTTGAGTCAAGGGAGGGAGACTGGAGAGCTTGGTGATTTGCCCACAGCCATGTGGTCAGTGTGTGAAGGGGGCAGGGATTACACCCAGGTCTGTCTCCACTACCCCAGCCCCTGACCCAGTCCATGCTCAGCAAGGCAGTCTCCTAAGCCTTTGGGGGAAATATAGGAATGAATCCTTCAGAAACGTCAATACTGAACTGAACTTAAATTCCTGACGTCACGTCTTACCCTCAGTAGCTCAGGGCTGGGTCTGGAAAGAATGTCCACAGGTGGGGCTCTGGTGTGGCTGGGTTGGCAGCACCGCAGGACCCTGCTGCTTCCCCAGCTCCTAGTGACCCCCTCTGCTGTGCCTGCACATCTCCGGGGCATCGCTTCTTTCTCTACTGACAGGCACACCCTGGCCATCATCATCAGTCATCCCCACTGAGTCTCTTGAGCCTCTATTTCCACTTCTGTAAAGTGTGGAATAACCCCAAATTCCTGGGAGTGCTGTGAGGATTAGAAATAAAATGTCGGCAAAGCACCGAGTGCTCCTTAAAGAGAAGGCTGTCTGTGGGTGGCCCCTGCTGGGTGGAGAAAGGAGGCAGTGCCCAGGAGAAAAAGCAGTGACTGCTCCACTGTGACATTATATCTGTCCCTGCCAGGTTGTGAGAGGAGACTCCAGGTGGTCAGGAGTGTCATTTGCTGGGGTGTTAGGGAGAGAGAGAGAGAGAGATACAGAAACAGAGAGGGGGCAGGGATTTTTCTGCAGTTTGAGGGGAAAAGTCCCTTTGGCTCCCTCTTCTCCCAGAAGGCTTCCCTGGCTGCAGTGCCTGATAGATGTCCCCTTCTACCTGGCTCCTCTTTTTTCACTTGTTCCGTACATGGTGGTGCCCCTGGTTTGGGTCTCAGCCCATCTTCTTTTTGCTGCACCTGCTGAGTGTTCCCATCCATGCCAGAGACCCCCAGAGCTCTCTGCCCAGCCCCAAGATCTCTTTCAACCTCCTGAGTCCTACTCCCTGCTGCCCACTGGACATCTCCACCCTCATGTCCCCTAGACACATCCCGCTCAGCTTGTCCCAAACTGAACACGCCCCAGCTCTCCCTCTGCCCTTAGATAAAGTCCTTTAACCCCAGTTATCTGGATGTGTATCCATCTATGTTAGTTTCTTTGGCTGTGTGTGTGTGTGTGTGTGTGTGCTAAGTCACTTCAGTTGCGTCCGACTCTTTGTGACCCTATGGACTGTAGCCTGCCAGGCTCCTCTGTCCATGGATTCTCCAGGCAACACCAGAAGGGGTTGCTGTGCCTTCCTCCAGGGAATCTTCTAGACTCCAGGTGGTCAGGAGTGTCATTTGCTGGGGTGTTAGGGGGAGAGAGAGAGAGAGATACAGAAACAGAGAGGGGGCAGGGATTTTTCTGCAGTTTGAGGGGAAAAGTCCCTTTGGCTCCCTCTTCTCCCAGAAGGCTTCCCTGGCTGCAGTGCCTGATAGATGTCCCCTTCTACCTGGCTCCTCTTTTTTCACTTGTTCCGTACATGGTGGTGCCCCTGGTTTGGGTCTCAGCCCATCTTCTTTTTGCTGCACCTGCTGAGTGTTCCCATCCATGCCAGAGACCCCCAGAGCTCTCTGCCCAGCCCCAAGATCTCTTTCAACCTCCTGAGTCCTACTCCCTGCTGCCCACTGGACATCTCCACCCTCATGTCCCCTAGACACATCCCGCTCAGCTTGTCCCAAACTGAACACACCCCAGCTCTCCCTCTGCCCTTAGATAAAGTCCTTTAACCCCAGTTATCTGGATGTGTATCCATCTATGTTAGTTTCTTTGGCTGTGTGTGTGTGTGTGTGTGTGTGTGTGTGCTAAGTCACTTCAGTTGCGTCCGACTCTTTGTGACCCTATGGACTGTAGCCTGCCAGGCTCCTCTGTCCATGGATTCTCCAGGCAACACCAGAAGGGGTTGCTGTGCCTTCCTCCAGGGAATCTTCCTGACCCAGGGATTGAATTTGCATCTCTTACATCTCCTGCATTGGCGATTTTTTTATCACTAGCACCACCCAGGAAGCCCCCCTGTCGTTGTAAGTGACTCAAATCAACTGACTTTAGTGGGAAACCTTCACATTGAGTCAAAAATACCGAATAGTAACCTGGCTTTAGGCATAGCTGGATTCAGTGACTCAAATTATGTCCTCAGATTTTGTCTCGTATCTCACTTTCCATCTCTTGACTCTACACTTCTGTGTGTTGAGTTCACTCTGAGGAAATCTCTGCTAGTTTCCTTATCCTTAAGACAGAAGAGAAAGAACATCCATCTTTCCTGTTATTGCCACACAAAGTCCCATTATATAGTTTGTTAGCCTGGATTGGATTATGTGCTCATCCCTGAACGAGCTGCTGTGTCTGGGGGACTGTGGGGTTCGCTGATGGGCCAGGCTTAAATCAGGTGACCACTCCTAGAGCTGAAGGATGGGGGCTGACTTCCTTAGGCATCATCAATTGAGAGGGCTTGAGTGTGTGCCCTGCCTAGATTTACTCAATAGTCTGTTAGTAAGAATGTAAGTGGGGGCTTCCCTGGTGGCTCAGACAGTAAAGAATCTGCCTGCAATGCAGGAAACCCAGATTCGATCCCTGGATTGGAAAGATTCCCTGGAGAAGAGAATGGGTACCCACTCCAGTATTGTTGCCTGGAAAATTCCATAGACAGAGGAGGCTGGCGGGCCACACATGCGCGCGCGCACACACACACACACACACACACACAGCAGGTATCTGGGCTGAAGTATAGTGAAACAGCTCAAAGTGCTGGTGAAATTAATTCCATTCTCTTTTACTTCTTTCTTGCTAATTTTGCCTTCTCTGAGTGGTCTACTTTTTCTGTCTTGTTAACAGCTTAAACCCATTATACTCTTTTCAAAAAAAATTTCTTCTCAAAGGATTTTTATTGAGGTGTAATCAACATAACATTATATTAGCTTCAGGTGTCCAGCATTTATTACTATTCTTAATTTTATATATCTGAATGAATTGCATGACAAGCTGGACTGTTGCCCTTGTTTCCTAGCAGTGTCAGGCTAGATTCCAAAGGGAAATGTAATTTGGATTAAAGAACAATAGGGGGCATTGTAGTATGAGGTTGGAGAACAAAGCAGCATCTGGGCATTTTGGAAAAGCCTGCTTGAAAAGAGAGGGAGAAGTTCAAAATACTTCTAGGCAGGATCAGAGATGTGAGGTCTGGAACACTTTGGTTCATCAGTGTTAGGACAGTTAGGAAAAAGGACAAGATCAGTGTGGGCACTGAATCCAATGGGTCCATTTGAATAATTCCTGGTGCCATTTATTATCCATTTTTTGAGCATTGGGTGCAGGCTACACCCAGCCAAAGTCCTAGGTGGCATTGAATGTTCCTGCCTGAGGTTTCCCACTCCAGTGGACACAGTGTGATAAGATCTAACAGCTTGGGTCCATATTGGAGGGAATCATGAATCATATACTGGCCATGAAAGTAGTAGTGGCATGGACTTTTGAGTCAGGTGGACCTCCATTAAAATCTCACTATAGTCACTTGGGAGCTGGTTGACTCTAGGCATATTACCCAGTCCTTCTGACCTCAGTGTGTTAATCTGTGAAAGAATAAAACACCTCCCTCATACAGTCATTGAAACGATGTATATAAATAACTTGAAAACAGTGGCTTCTTGATCCATGTTGTCTTCTGGTCTTTCAAACGTTCTCTCCTATGATCTCTGTAATTTGCACATTAAATCATCAAAACCTAGTGTTTGGGGGGTTCTCTACCTAGTGGTTCCAATTCCTGGAGTATAGTGGTACCTTAGAGACTCTTTTTGGAAAGTGGGAGCATTTAGTCATATTTCACAAACATCACAGCAAAGACTGGATCAGGCAAGAATCATCAGTGGATATGTATCTAGGGGTTGGGTGGGGTTTTGATGAAAGGCAGGATACTTGCATCATCCTAAAGCATCTTGCAAGGGAGGAAATAAAAGAACAGAGATATTGAAAAAAATATCTGATATCCCCTTTGGTCAAGTGACCAAAATTAAAATGACTTCTGAAAGACAGATGGATATCATTTGCCTCCAGCTATGAGACTCTGTGAGGGAAATGCCTATGCCATGTTCTGGCTGAGAATGCAGACCTCAGCGAATCATGAGGAAACGTCAGACACGCACAGGAGGAACATTCTCTTATAATCAAGAACAAGTGTGTATAGGCGGGGCTGTAGTCTTCAAAAACGACATTGTTGTAAAAGATATGCAAAGGCTATTGGAAATGTTTCAGATTCAAGAAGTCTAAGGAGGTATGACAGCTGAATGCAATGCCTGACCCTAGACTCAGTCCTGTTATGGATGGGAAATGACATGCATGCTAAGTGGCTTCAGATGTGTTCAATTGTTCAATATGCTATCAGCCATAGCCCACCAGGCTCCTCTGATTCTCTAGGCAAGAATATTAGAGTGGGTTGCCATTCCCTCCTCCAGGGGATCTTCCCAACCCAGGAATAGAATTTGGGTTGCGACCCCATGAATCGCAGCACGCCAGGCCTCCCTGTCCATCACTCTTTCCCAGAGTTCCCCCAAACTCATGTCCATCGAGTCAGTGATGCCATCCAGCCATCTCATTCTCTGTCGTCCCCTTCTTCTCCTGCCCCCAATCACTTGCAGCATCAGGGTCTTTTCCAGTGAGTCAACTCTTCACATGAGGTGGCCAAAGTACTGGAGTTTCAGCTTTAGCGTCAGTCCTTCCAAAGAACACCCAGGACTGATCTCCTTCAGAATGGACTGGTTGTCTCCTTGCAGTCCAAGGGACTCTCAGGAGTCTTCTCCAACACCACAGTTCAGAAGCACCAATTCTTTGGCACTCAGCCTTCTTCACAGTCCGACTCTCACATCCATACATGACCACAGGAAAAACCATAGCCTTGACTAGACGGAGCTTTGATGGCAAAGTAATGTCTCTGCTTTTTAATATGCTGTCTGCTGCTGCTACTGCTAAGTCGCTTTAGTTGTGTCCAACTCTGTGTGACCCCATAGACGGCAGCCTATCAGGCTCCCCGTCCCTGGGATTCTCTAGGCTAAGAATACTAGAGTGGGTAGCCATTTCCTTCTCCAATGCATGAAAATGAAAAGTGAAAGTGAAGTCGCTCAGTCATGCCCGACTCTTAGCGACCCCACGGATTGCAGCCTACCAGGCTCCTCCGTCCATGGGATTTTCCAGGCAAGAGTACTGGAGTGGAGTGCCATTGCCTTCTCCATGGTTGGTCATAACTTTCGTGACAAGGAGTAAGCATCTTTTAATTTNCCCAATCCCTCCCAGCATCAGGGTCTTTTCCAATGAGTCAACTCTTCGCATAAGGTGGCCAAAGTACTGGAGCTTCAGTTTTAGTATCATTCCTTCCAAAGAAATCCCAGGGTTGATCTCCTTCAGAATGGACTGGTTGGATCTCCTTGCAGTCCAAGGGACTCTCAAGAGTCTTCTCCAACACCACAGTTCAAAAGCATCAATTCTTCGGCACTCAGCCTTCTTCACAGTCCAACTCTCACATCCATACATGACCACAGGAAAAACCATAGCCTTGACTAGACGGACCTTAGTCGGCAAAGTAATGTCTCTGCTTTTGAATATACTATCTAGGTTGGTCATAACTTTTCTTCCAAGGAGTAAGCGCCTTTTAATTTCATGGCTGCAGTCACCATCTGCAGTGATTTTGGAGCCCAAAAAAACAAAGTCTGACACTGTTTCTACTGTTTCCCCATCTATTTCCCATGAAGTGATGGGACCAGATGCCATGATCTTCATTTTTTGAATGTTGAGCTTTAAGCCAAATTTTTCACTCTCCTCTTTCACTTTCATCAAGAGGCTTTTTAGTTCCTCTTTACTTTCTGCCATAAGGGTGGTGTCATCTGCATATCTGAGGTTATTGATATTTCTCCCAGCAATCTTGATTCCAGCTTGTGCTTCTTCCAGCCCAGGGTTTCTCATGATGTATTCTGCATAGAAGTTAAATAAGCAGGGTGACAATATACAGCCTTGATGTACTCCTTTTCCTGTTTGGAACCAGTCTGTTGTTCCATGTCCAGTTCTAACTGTTGCTTCCTGACCTGCATACAGATTTCTCAAGAGGCAGGTCAAGTGGTCTGGTATTCCCATCTCTTTCAGAATTTTCCACAGTTGATTGTGATCCACACAGTCAAAGGCTTTGGCATAGTCAATAAAGCAGAAATAGATGTTTTTCTGGGACTCCCTTGCTTTTTCCATGATCCAGCGGATGTTGGCAATTTGATCTCTGGTTCCTCTGCCTTTTCTAAAACCAGCTTGAACATCAGGGAGTTCACAGTTCACGTAAGCTATTAAGTCTGTGATAATTTTCATAGCAGTCATAGGAAACCAATATAAGTGGTTTGTGGCATAGTTATGCCAATGGTCAACTGATATACCCAAACCAATAATAATAATATTAGTGTTAATAATACTAATGTTAATAATTATAGCAAAGACATGGTAGCTGCCATATGCCAGGCACTGATCAAAGTATGTTGAATATATTAAGTCATTTAATACTCACAACCATACTATATGGTGGGTACTCTGATTTCCCTTTTACAGATGAAGAAATAGAAGAACAGAGAGGCCACGGTATTTCATTTTGTAAGTGCTGAGCAGGGATTGGACTCCAAGTGCCTTGTGGTTGACTGAAGTTAAGAACTACCTGCTGGTTAGGCAGCAGTTGAGTCAAGAAATTACACAGAAGTTAGTGATTCTTCAACTCTGGCAGCAGAGTTAAAACTTAAAGGCTTCTTTCCCAGTTGGGAATAACTCTTATGCCAACTAATTACTCCATTTGCTTGGTATGATGAAGGTACCTTGTTTAAATGCACAGGACTAGCTCTTAAGTATTAATAACCATAACACAGCTACTAGGAAACTTTGTAACTCCCAGAACACCTAGTATTGAATCATGATATAATAATTATATTACTGGCAAAATACCATCCAAGCCACTGGGCACAGGGTGTTATGCTGCGGCCCCTGGGTGGAGTACAAACAAGCAAAAGGATACTGCTCCCCTCAACAATTTATCATCTGGTTGAGGACAGAAGACAAAATGTGCAAAATTACAAATGATCTGCAGATGAAAGAAATCTTAGAATTCAACAGGAATCTTTGAGCTAAAGACCTTTTTTTAGGGTTTTGTGTGTGTGTGTTTTTTTTTTTTTTAAGTATTTTTAAGTCTCTGTTGAATTTGTTCAACATTGGTTCCATGTTATGTTTTTTTTTTGGCTGTGAAGACATGGGATCTTAACTCCCCAGCCAGGGATTGAACCCACACACCCCCTGCACTGGAAAGAGATGTCTTAGCCACAGGACCACCAGGGAAGTCCCTAAAGACCTCTTATAAATTGTCAGCCGGGTGGTTCTCTGCCCTGACTCTTCCACAGAACACCTGGCAATAGTAAGGCTTTCTAACAGAAAACATTGAATATAAATAGCCCTAAATTTTCTTTAGTTATTAATGAAGCCCCACAAAGGAATGACTCGTGGGTTCCTCCTTAGTCTGTATATGGACGTATGCATGTGTGTGCTTGCGCACGTGTAAGCATGCGTGGTATTTCTAGGATTAATGTGGTTAAAAAGAAATCACGCTGAATATCCTGCTTTGTAACATATATTCTCATTTAACATTTATCATGAGCACTTCGGAAAAGGCAATGGCAACCCCCTCCAGTACTCTTGCCTGGCAAATCCCATGGACGAAGGAGCCTGGTGGGCTGCAGTCCATGGGGTTGCGAAGAGTCAGACACAACTGAGCGACTTCACTTTCACTTTTCACTTTCATGCATTGGAGAAGGAAATGGCAACCCACTCCAGTGTTCTTGCCTGGAGAATCCCAGGGACAGGGCAGCCTGGTGGGCTGCCGTCTATGGGGTCGCACAGAGTCGGACATGACTGAAGCGACTTAGCAGCAGCAGCATGAGCACTTGATTAAATTTCTTTATATTGTCCTTGTTAATGGCTGCTTCGTTTTCTGCTGTATGGATGTATTATAATTTATATGACTCAATGTTTTTCTCCATCATTTTCTTTCATGAGAAATGCTGAAGAGAAAATTCTTACAACTAAATGTTTACATGAAGTCTCAAGAATTTCCTTACTATAAATTTCTAGAAGTATAATTGCTAGATTAGAAGCAAACCCAACCAAATTTTAGATTTTTTTTGAAACACATTGCTAAACTACCGTCTGGAAAGTTCTCACGTATTTACTCTCTTGCCAGCAGTAAACAAATCCTCAGCAATACTGTGTAGGATTAAAAAAAAAACCCTCAAGTATTTGATAGATGAAAATGTGTTTGCTGGCCATTTTTCCCTTATTTTTTTTTCGTGGACTGATTGTTTATATTCTCCCTCCATTTTCTAGTATTTATTTCTTTGGAAGGGCCTTTTGTACATTAAAGGTATTTATATTCTGCACATGTTGAAATTGAAAAGATAGCATTTAAAGCCACTCTATGTTACCCCATAAAGAGAAACTGTAGGCTCTAAACATATGCAATAAATAATGATACATATCCCAGAACGTGCTGAATATTTCATAAATTTTTTATTTTGGTTAGCAAAACTTACTAGTCCAAGCAGAATGTGTTTAAATGTGCCAGGACAAAGAATATAAGCCACTTCTGACACACTTAGATTTCTTGGTAGCAGTTACGTACGTTTGCTGTAGCAAGAAAAAGCTAAAGTAAACCCCAACCTCGCAGCCGTTATGCTTAAACCACACAGATTCTACGATACACCTGTTAGGACATTAGAATCTCTTTTGCCACCCATAAAGTGTCTTGCTGCTGTTGTTGTTTAGTTACTAAGTTGTGTCCAACTCTTTTGCGACCCCATGGACTGTAGCCCACCAGGCTCCTCTGTCCATGGGATTTCCTAGGCAAGAATACTGGAGTGGGTTGCCCTTTCCTTCTCCAGGAAATCTTCCTGACCCAGGGATTGAACCCGAGTCTTGTGCATTGGCAGGTAAAATTCTTTCTTATTTTTAATTTTTTTAATTGAAGAATGATTGCTTTACAGAATCTTGTGGTTTTCTGTCATACATCAACAAGAATCAGCCATAGGTACACCCATGTCCCCTACCCTCCGGGACCTCCTGCCCACCTCCCCCCGCATCCCACCCTTCAGCCGGTCACAGAGCCCCTGTTTGAGTTCCCTGAGTCATACAGCAAATTCCCACTGGCTGTCTGTTTTACATTTGGTATTGTGCATTTCTATGTTGTTCTCCCCATACATCTCCCCTTCTCCCTCTTCTCCTCCGCCCATGTCCATAGGTCTGTCTCTATGTCTGTTTCTCCATTGCGGCAGGTAGATTCTTTACTGCTGAGCCACCAGGGAAGCCGACAAAGTGTCTTAGCTTAATGAAATATGTGGCAAAACTATGTACTTTTTGGGAAAAAAAAGTCAGTTTTGAAAATCACCTTTTTTGGGGGGGTGGGGGTGACATTTTACATGAACTATCAGCATGGCCGTGAGATAGTGAATATTCATTATACTATTTTCTTTGCTGCCTTTATTGTCACCCAGCTGTTTCCCAAAGAACCAGAGGGAACTTACATAGGAGGTACCTAGATGACACAGTCACCCAAAGAAAGAAAGTGAAGTCACTCAGTTGTGTCCGACTCTTTGCGACCCCACAGATTGTAGCCTACCAGGCTCCTTTGTCCAAGGGATTTTCCAGGCAAGGGTACTGGAATGGGTTGCCATTTCCTTCTCCAGTGGATCTTCCCAACACAGGGATCGAACCAAGGTCTCCCGCATTGCAGGCAGACGCTTTACCATCTGGGGCACCAGGGAAGCCTTATACAGTCACCCGACTGAAGAATAAAGAAGAACAGGTAGGCAATGAGGGTGGGGTGTCAGTCACACTGGAACCCCCAACTGAGAATGGTTCCTGGATTTGCGTACAAATCCAAATCCTGAGCTAACTGGAAGCTTCAGCAAATGGAAATGAGTTGCCTGGATTTCATTATTTCATGAGGTTGGTAATTAAATATTCCCTGCACCCAAATATGCTTTTAATTTTTAAACAATAATTTTTGTCAAGGAGGAAGAAAAATTAATTGCTCGGCAGTGATTCGATGGTATTTTTCTTGACGTGGCTGTTTTCCTCCAGATGAGGTGTACGCCTCCTATCTGTAAGATATTTCATTTGAGTCTGGAATGGCAATCCTCACCGAGTTGTTCACTAGTTTTTAATTTAATGTAAACACCTATTCATCGAATCACCTCCCTTTCACTAATTAATTCCTTGCAAAGAGTCAATTTCTTGAGCTTCCAGCAATTAAAAAAGAAAAGTGCAGGAAAATGTAGCCAGAGGTTTTTTTTTTTTCCCTTCCACCACTTTAAGGGGCCAGAAAATGTTGTCATGGAGACAACAGCTGGTAGATTATGAGTGACAGGTCTCAAGAGAGAAGTGTCTTGGAAAGGGAAGATCTCAAGTTGAAAAAAAAAAAAGTGAGAAAGAACCACTGCAAGCTCCTTCGCTAAGCATGGTGGGGAGCTCAGCTGAAAGAGGTATTTGAGTGAACAAAGAATAAAACTATTTCCTGCTTTCTTTCTACTAACATAGGAAATGTTTTTCTTCCAAAGGGAAACAGATTTCTTTTAAGCAAATCTCAAGCATATGTACATATCTTGACATAATTACATTTTGAAATTGGGATTCACACTGATGCACCAAATTGGTTGCCTTAGTAATGAGATATCACCCAGGCAACGGATTTGCGGCTCTTTCGCGAGAGCAAATCATCTGCTTGCAACTTACAGGGGAGCGGGCTGGGGAAGGGGTGGCAGTGGTCGCTTCCTGGCAGTTATCTGAGAAGAGATAAGTAAGAAACAAATTCTTTTTGACATGTCGTCATTACTTTCCAAATATGCTTTTATCTTTTCTATTCATCAGTTGGGTGGGAGGAGGAAAAGGGTAGGTGGGGG
>SJXQ01004208.1:293452-459156 GCA_006408695.1 Aepyceros melampus | reverse complement strand
AAGGAAAAGAGGGAGGGAGGGAGGGAGGGAGGGAGGGAGGAAGGAAAGATGCTCTGTCATTCCAGTGCCGCTGAAGCATTTTTATTGTTCTAAAAGGGCTTTGCATTTGTCAATATGTAAATACTAAATGGCATCAGTTATTGGCCAACATTATAACTCAACAGAAATTTTCTTCACAATAATAAAAATCAATGACTTGTACTGAGTAATGTTATTTTAATGACACTGCTTAGTAACACACGTAGGGGCAATGCTTCAACATTCAAGAACCAGTTACTAAATGTCTTGCAGATAGGAAACACTCCTTGGTTTCTTCATAAAGAACATCCATCCTTTCCCATACCTATTTCCATTACCACAATTTACCAATAAATGTTTTTCACACGTTCCTGGGGGCTTCCCAGGTTGGCACTACCTGCCTGCCAATGCAGGAGATGTAAGAGATTGGGTTTGATCCCTGGGTCGGGAAGATCCCCTGGAGGAGGACATGGCAATCCACTCCAGTATTCTTGCCTGGAGAATCCCATGGACACGGAAGCCAGGTGGGCTACAGTCCAGAGGGCTGCCCGGAGTCAGACTCGACTGAAGCGACTTAACACGCATGCACACACACTTTTTGCTGGAGGATTCTGATACTGGGTGTGTTTTTATTCTCTTCTTATACTCTGCTTTCACCCCAATTATTTTTGACATTCTGGTTATTAATAAACCAGTGATCTCCCAATGGCCAGATTACGTGGGCACTTTCAGCCCTTTATTTTGCTGCATAACTGTGTTTGACACTGCTGATCATTCCTTCTTCCTTGAAACCTGCCACTTCCTTTGCTTCCCTGACTCATACATCCAACTTGCTGGGCATCTTGACTTGAATGTCTCAGAGGCACTTCAAACTATGCTGCAAACTATTAATTTCCTCCAAATACACTCCTGCCTGTGTTCCTTCTCTCTCTCTCTCAGTTGCTAGTGGCACCAGCTGTCTAGGAACCTTCCTCTAACATTGAAGGGGCAGTTTTTGTATTAATCCAAGGGCTAGGACATTTATTATTGAACACAATATTGAATATTTCTGTTTAAATATTTTTGAATATTTTTGCAGAAACACTTGCTCCCTATTTTTGTCATAGGAAGTTTATAAACAATAACCATAGTGACAATTAACTGCTATGACACCAATGACCCAACTCTAATGAATTCAACCTGTACAAATGGTTTATGGAATAGAGATGAAGAGCTATCTTCCCTACAAATGGACTTTGAGTAAAGTGTAAATTTGACAGAGTGGTTCTCAAACTTTTTGGCATCTCTCCTTCATCCAGAAGGGATAGGCTGCCCACTCCAGTATTCTTGGGCTTCCCTTGTGGCTCAGCTGGTAAAGAATCTGCCAATAATGTGGGAGACCTGGGTTCAATCCCTGGGTTGGGAAGATCCCCTGGAGAAGGGAAAAGCTACCCACTCCAGTACTCTGACCTGGAGAATTCCACAGACTGTATAGTCCATGAGGTTGCAAAGAGTCAGACACGACTGAGCGACTTTCACTTTCACTCACTTCATCCAGAAGGCCTTCTCTTCCAGCTCAGGTAGGTGGCTGGTCGCTGAGCCCACCTGGCAGTCATTACCTACTCAACAGAGTCATAAGTACGCAACTGCACTGGTCTGAGTGCTCACACATCACCCTCCTGACTGGGTGGTCAGCTTCCTCTGGGTGAAGCCCTGTCTTGTTCACTGTACAGCCCTCCTCAGTAATGAATGGGAAAATTCATGTTTATTACTCATTGAAAAGGCATGAGTGCCCTCCTCCCACCCAACCATATACCACAGTGTTGGAGAGGACACTTGCTACCCATTTCTTTTCATATCCTACTGAAAAGACATATCATCATTTGATCAAGGGCACATTTTTCTTTATTACTTTCAATACTTAGCCATGGTCAAGCAGCATATTTTTAACCATAAGTATTCCCCATGAATAAAGCAGTGAGTGGACTGGCATTGGGGGCAACCTCTCTTATCGCCCAGGAAAGCCTCCACCTCCCTTCCTGTAATTAGCTTATGTTTTGTCTACAGTCATCCACACACACCTTTCCCAATCTACTCATGGCTTGAAAGTCACTTTTACTACAACAAACAAAAATCTCTTCTCCTGGAGCATGTATTCTCTGTAAAAGAGTCACTGATCATTTTTCATTACCACACATATGTCAAGAGCTGATTCATATAGGAAATAGCAGTTTTCTTCCCATTGTAGTGAAGATATATCTTAGTTCATATATCCAAGAATCAATGACTCAGACATCACTAGGTGTCTACCCAGGTCATTCGATAAAGGAATTTTGCCAAATTACCTTCTTTCTCTCTGAGCATGATGCCATCATCATCTTTGTGGCTGGTTTTACAAACTTTTCTTCAACAGTGTAAGTTATACCTGTTCTTCCTACATGGAGTGAGTGCATACTGAATGATGCTACTATGGTATAAGCGAATCATGGAAAGAGAGTGTACGCAGGAGGCTGGACCACTGGGTTCAAACCCCAGCTGTGGGGTTCACTATTGGTGTGATTTCCAGCAAGGCACTCTGGCTACTCAGGTGGCTTGAGATCCCTCTCTTTTTAGATGAAAATAGTGATAGACACTCGTTTATAGAGTTCTTGTAAAGATTCAGTTAATATATATAAAGGGCTCAGAATAGTGCCTGTCAGCCAGTAAAGATTAAATACTATATTACTAGGTGTCTTGGTTTTTTTTTTTTTTTTTACACTTTAAGGGCAAAAGTAATCAGTTTCATATGAGAGATAATTATTTTGCTTTTAGTCTGAGAAATCAAACACTTGATTGGTTTCTCAAAGAAGCTGGTGAGCTTTGTTTGAAAAGGATGTGAGAGCCCCACAGCTTCATGCTACTATTTGACAAAGTTTCACAATAAACAATATATCAGGGAACAAGACCAAATGAATAACTACACCCGTACAGTCTAATTTTCAGATAATGATTCTATTCACACTTTTTCTCTGGCTGATTAACAAAATTATTCTACTCAGACCTATATTAATCTTTGAGATTACTTATAATAATAGTGATGGTATTATTCCCAGTTTCAGAATTTGCTGTTTTCATGACATATTCATGCTTTAATGAACCACTTTTAACTCTTCACGAGATCTTTTGTGTGCTTGGGGCTATAATATAATCCAACAATGGGAGTGTGTAAAATGCAAATTTAACAAATATAAGAACAAACAAATAATATTAAATTGTTAATCAGAATAAACCAACCAGGCCAGTCTTTAAAACATACATTTTTTAAGGATGAAATGATACATCACTGGAAATCATAATTAATGTGATAAAGATCAGTGTGTTTCATTCTTTAAAGTGCCTTAGCTTGAATCTCTAACCACGTGTAGAAAGACATTTCTAAGTCAACTGGGAATAAGCAACACAAACTACACATTAGGTTGTAGTAATGTGTAGGAATTATGGTTAATTTTATATAGTGTTATAATAGTATACTAAAACCCTTATCTGGTACTGGTATGTAAGGACAAAATGATAACATAACTTAGATTTCCTCTCAAAAACACCAGACCAAAACCACATAAAAACATGTGGTGAATACTAGATGAAATGAGAGTAGTAAAGGACTGATCCTTGTTCAAGCTAAGAGGTGGGGACACTACTCTTCCTACTTCTGTGAATATTTGCTATTTTTCGCAACAAAAATATCAAAAAGAAAAAGGAAATACACCTTTTATCAAGCTACATTAAAAAAGTGACTGCTCACTAGACCCTCCAAATGCAATACATTCCAGAAATGAGAAATAGTATGTTTAACATTCCATGATCAAAATTCAGTAAAACTAAAAATTAATTAATTCCAGACATTTTGGAATGTCAAGTCAAGTGGGCCTTATGAAGCATCACTATGAACAAAGCTAGTGGAGGTGATGGAATTCCAGTGTAGCTATCTCAAATCCTAAAAGATGATGCTGTGAAAGCGCTGCACTCAATATGCCAGCAAATTTGAAAACTCAGCAGCGGCCACAGGACTGGAAAAGGTCAGTTTTCATTCCAATCCCAAAGAAAGGCAATGCAAAAAATGCTCAAACTACTGCACAATTGCACTCATCTCACACGCTAGTAAAGTAATGCTCAAAATTCTCCAAGCCAGGCTTCAACAATATGTGAACTGTGAACTTCCAGATGTTCAAACTGGTTTTAGAAAAGGCAGAGGAACCAGAGATCAAATTGCCAACATCCGCTGGATCATGGGAAAAAGCAAGAGAGTTCCAGAAAAACATCTATTTCTGCTTTATTGACTATGTCAAAGCCTTTGATGTGTGGATTACAATAAACTGTGGAAAATTCTTCAAGAGATGGGAATACCAGACCACCTGACCCGCCTCTTGAGAAACCTATATGCAGGTCAGGAAGCAACAGTTAGAACTGGACATGGAACAACAGACTGGTTCCAAATAGGAAAAGGAGTACGTCAAGGCTGTATATTGTCCCCCTGCTTATTTAACTTCTATGCAGAGTACATCATGAGAAATGCTGGGCTGGAAGAAGCTCAAGCTGGAATCAAGACTGCTGGGAGAAATATCAATAATCTCAGATATGCAGATGACACCACCCTTATGGCAGAAAGTGAAGAAGAACTAAAGAGCCTCTTGATGAAAGTGAAAGAGGAGAGTGAAAAAGTTGGCTTAAAGCTCAACATTCAGAAAACGAAGATCATGGCATCTGGTCCCATCACTTCATGGGAAAGAGATGTGGAAACAGTGGTTGACTTTATATTGGGGGGCTCCAAAATCACTGCAGATGATGACTACAGCCATGAAATTAAAAGATGCTTACTTCTTGGAAAGAAAGTCATGACCAGCCTAGACCACATATTAAAAACCAGAGACATTACTTTGCCCACAAAGGTCTGTCTAGTCAAGGCTATGGTTTTTCCAGTAGTCATGTATGGATGTGAGAGTTGAACTGTAAAAAAAGCTGAACGCCGAAGAATTGATGCTTTTGAATTGTGGTGTTGGAGAAGACTCTTGAGAGTCCCCTGGACTGCAAGGAGATCCAACCAGTCCAATCCTGGGTGTTCATTGGAAGGACTGATTTGAAGCTGAAACTCCAATACTTTGGCCACCTGATGTGAAGAACTGACTCATTTGAAAAGACCCTGATGCTGGGAAAGATTGAGGGCAGGAGAAGGGGACGACAGAGGATGAGATGGTTGGGCGGCATCACCGATTCAATGGACACGAGTTTGGGTAAACTCCAGGAGTTGGTGGTAGACAGGGAGGCCTGGCATGCTGCAGTCCATTGGGTCACAAAGAGTCAGACACGACTGAGTGACTGAACTGAATTGAACTGAACTGAAAAATTAACAAAAAAGTCAGAAAATGAAAAAAATACTCAAAACATTTATCACCTGGAAATGATTTAAAAAAAATTTTTAAGTAACATTTTTTTTGGGAACTAGGAAATCTAGATATATAATAATGCATGAAATCCTATAGATATAGTAAAAGTGGCTCTCAGAACAAATTCCATAGTCCGTGATTAATAACTGTGAAAGAACAAAATGCATGAAATGTCCAACTCCAGAACTGGGAGGAAGAGAATCTCCTGCTTGCTTCTTCTTTTTACATTCCAAAAAAAGAGGAACTGATGAAAATAAAAAGAAAAATCAGTAAATTAGAGACAGGAAAATGGTGGTACTAACAAGAGAGCTGGTTCTTGAAAATGCATTACTAACTAAAGTTGATAATAAAGAGTGGGTACCAGTCAAATACACAAAATGAGTGATCTGAAGGAATGATGAAAAAGGAAATGAAAAGAAACGTAAGAGACAGCTTTGTTCAACTCTGTGGAATTAAATTTGAGAAACTGAATGATTTTCTAAGAAAATATAAGTCCAAAACTGACCCAAAACAGACCAATTCTTTTAAGGAACTATAAGAAAACACTGCTGATCTATTGATAAAAGAACCCTATATGTTGTACAATATTTACACAGTATCAGTTTGCTAGTGGAAAACCAAATTTATTAGTTTAAAATAAAAAAGAAAAGGTCATTAATCCTACAGTTCCATCCAGAACTCCACTTTAAAATTAGAAACAATCGCATATCGTTTTGCCTACATTTTGAGTATGTTATTTCACAGCGTAAGGAACCTTCCTTGGCATTCCAGCACCCCTTTTTCTCTTTCACTCTTTCCACACTTTCTCCTTCACTCATTCCTTTGTTCTGCTCTATACTGCCTTTGTAGTGTAGTAGTGAAAGTCACTCAGTCATGTCCGACTCTTTGCGACCCCACGGACTATAGAGTCTATGGAATTCTCCAGGCCAGAATACTGGAGTGGATTGCCGTTCCCTTCTCCAGGGGATCTTCCCAGGATCCCAGGAATGAACCCAGGTCTCCTGCATTGCAAGCAGATTCCTTACCAGCTGAGCCATAAGGGAAGCCCATACTGTCTTTGAGATTTCATCAATTTTGCTATGATCTCATATGGTACCCCACTCCAGTACTCTTGTCTGGAAAATCCCATGGAGGGAGGAGCCTGGTGGGCTGCAGTCCATGCGGTCACAAAGAGTCAGACACGACTTTCACTTTTCACTTTCATGCATTGGAGAAGGAAATGGCAACCACTCCAGTGTTCTTGCCTGGAGAATCCCAGGGACAGGGGAGCCTAGTGGGCTGCCGTCTATGGGGTCGCACAGAACTGGACACGACTGAAGCGACTTAGCAGCAGCAGCAGCCGCAGGGAGGGAGGGATAAACCTGGAAATTGGATTGACATATACACACTACTATATATGAAACAGATAACTAGTAACAACCTATTGTATAGCACTTTGAGAGTGATAGGGTTGTTACTAATATTTATAACAGACAACAGTCATCAACCAGGAGGGTTCCAATCACACTGAGAGGTATGGTCATCCTGGTTTAGAGTCAAAGCCTGAATCTGGTCAATCTCTTAGCTAGGTATAAAGAAGAAACACAAAGTGTCAGATCTGTGACAGCAAACCACCCCCCTGCAGAAGCACTGAAGATCAAAAGCAAGAGTCTGGGTATATACAGAACAGATGTGGGAAAATAACTTAGTATGGCAGATAAAAAACAGAGATTCAACTTGCAAATTTACAAGCTGTCTAAGAAAGATAACAGAACGGAGTAAAGGCAATATTAAAAAAAAATTAACAGAAGAAAACTGTTTTAAGATGAAACAGAATTTTAAGATTCCACTCCAAAAGTTTTTTTCTGAGTTCTAGGCAAAATAAATGAACAAGACCAACACTTAGAAACATCTTGGCAATTGGGAGGGAAGAAAAACTTTTTTGCACATGATGTAATATTTTACCCAGAAAAATGAATAAAATCAATAAATATGAATCAAGAAAGGCTTCATTTTGGATACAGATATACTAACATAAGCCAAATCCAATGGACATAGGAGCCTGTATGGCTACAGACCATGGGGTCGCAAAGCATTGGACATGACTTAGCGACTGAACATGCAAGCACAGGCACGCAAGCCAATACTCTTTCTCTATACCAACACTGCCATGTAGCAAATCTAACAAAAACACAATAATAAAATCCCAACAGCTACAAAAATAATAAGGTATCTAGGAATTTATCATGAATTCATAAGGTCCCTCTTAAGTCTAAGAGTCAATAAAATGATGTAAATAAGCCTATTCTATACTCTTAAGATGATTTAATATTATAAAATGTTATAATAATATTTATGTTATTATAACATTTTATAATATAAAATTATATTATAAAAATGTTAACCCTTTCAAATTAATCTATAAATTCAATGCAACCCTAATAAGCAGTATTGTTGAATTTCATGAACTCAATAAACACACATTAAAATTCATATTACAAAATAAAGGTCTATGTATACAATAGTAAGTGAGTAAGTGAAGTCACTCAGTCGTGTCCAACTCTTTTGTGACCCCATGGACTGCAGCCCACCAGGCTCCTCAGTCCATGAGATTCTCCAAGCAAGAATACTGGAGTGGGTTGCCATTTCCTTCTCCAGGGGATCTTCCCGACCCAGGGATCGAACCTGGGTCTCCCGCATTGGAGGCAGACGCTTTAAGCTCTGAGCCACCAGTGAAGTTGATGTATACAATAATCAACCTCAATAAAGAGCAGGGGAAAAAAGAGTACAGAAGACGGACTTATCATATACTAAGACATACGACAATAAAAACTGTGTGTCATTTAGTGTAATGAGAGGCAGATATAAAAATGGAACCCCACACAGTGCTCAGAAACTGAATACATGTAATACATATGTACATATAAAAACTTTATACACAATAAAAGTGGCACCACAAATTAATAGGAAAATAATAGATTACTTAGTAGGTGATACCGAGAAAACTTGCTCATCATATGGGAGAACGTGAAACTGGATTCCTTTAGAGAACTACACACAGGTGGATTTTGAATGGATAAAAGACCTAAATATGAAAGGCCAAACTATATAGTTCATAGAAGAAAAACACAGGAGAGTGCCTTTGTGACCAGGAGACAAGGCAAGCCCTCTTAAACAAAATTCCAAAATACAAAGGATAAGGCAAAAAAAGTTGAAGATTTTCAATTATGTCAAAATTAAGGATTCTCTTCAACAAAGCATATTAGAAAGTTCAATAGAACCCCTACAGTAGGAGAATCTATTTATAATGTCTGAAGTGAAAGAGAGACTAATGTCTAAAACAGTCCAGGAATTCCTGCTCATCAACAAACAATGATACTAACGCCACAAGAAAAGTGGATGAAAGATATGAATGGGCAGTTTACAGGAAACCCCCAGAAGCAAACAAGCATTTAATTAGATGCTCAAGTTTAATGGTAATCAGGGAAAGAGGAAATATAATAAAACAGCGAGATCTCATTATACTTATTAGTCTTGCAAAATCTAGGTACCTGGATGATACTGAAAATGATGTGGGCACATAGTAACCTCTACATGCGAACTGGTGATGTGCAAACTGGCAGGCATCCTGGAGAGGAGCAGCCAGGTCTACATACGCCCAACAACCCAGTCGCCCTTCCCTTGATGGATACTCCATTCTCACAGAGGGACATGAATTCTTTCTGTATGCATGTATCAGTTTTTACATTAAAACGTTTCATACAGAAGGTATGGAAATGGGTAAGGGGGATAAAAAGAAATACTGAGTGAGCGAGTGGAGTGAAAAGGGACCCTGCACAGATCAATGATGACAGGTACCCTGATCTTAGGAGCAGTGCTAAGTCAGCATTACACACTTCAGTCAAGGGCTGGCGGTGGGTCAGGATGAATGAGACAGCTGGTTTCAAATGAGCTGGTCAAGCTTTTGAATGACAAGACAGAAAAAAGTCCTCTATGCAGTTAAGATGAGGGTAACAATCCAATTAACCACGAGACAAAAATCAGACTACTTCAGACTTCTCTCTGATTCTGAATATCATTAGACAAAATATCTTTGGTATTTGGAGGATATAATTGATTCTTGTTGCTGTGTACTAGAGAAACCAAGACAACACTGTAAAGCAATTATCTTCCAACTAAAAATAAATGGGAAAAGATATTTTTAAAAATTGAACTCACACAGGTAAGTTTTCCATGTGCAAAGGCAACAGAAAACACTTTAAGAGATGCATAGACTCAAAAAAAACACATTATTGTGAACATTTCTTGAATCAAATAAAGCATTCAACTCATTTTTAAGAACATAAAATCAAAGCCTTATCCTCATATAGAAAATGTAAGATTACCTTTTGTAGAAAGAGGACAATCCTTACAAGCATCTGAGCACGGAGCTCTTCTAAAGTAAACAATGTTCGGGGTGTTCGAATGAAAATTTTGGTCTTCCCATAAGCCACATCATCCTGAAAGCCACAGTATTCGACCAGTTTTTTGACAGCCTCTTTGTCTGAGGGGAGGTCATGGTTGGGCCAGGTGAATTCAGAGATCATTTTGTACCTTGATGGGGGGACAAAAACAAACCAGGACATGGATTAAGGGAGAAAAACCATGTGGTACCAATAGATGCAGAAAAGCTATTCAATAAAATTCATGCTTCACAGAAAGGAAAAAAAAAAACTTCTTAGCAAACTCAGAATAGAGATTAATTTCATTAGCCTCAAAAGAGACACAGAAAAAGCCTTCAATAAAATATAATACTCCGTTAGGATAATAAATCTTACTAAACCAGATTAGAAGAGTATTCCTTAATTTAATAAAAGCTATTTGCCAAAAACTTGCAGCAAATATTATCTGTAACATGGCAACCTTGGAAGCATTCTCTTTGCAAACAGAAACAAGACAAGGATGTCTCTATCATGGGTTTTTTAAAACATTACTTAAGAACAACATGATTCGTTTCAAAGGAAATCAACCAGATCTTCAGATAAACTATCATCAGTAAAAGAAAACTAAGCTGTGTTTTACACGTTAGGTTAATACACAAAAATCATTTGCAATTCTACATACAAGTAGCCACCAGTTCCTCAATATGTGGGCCTCTTATAAGCTCATTTACCACACACCAGTTTCACACAAAGTCTCAGCCTTGTGTAACCTAATCTCACAAGCAACATTCCATCACTTTTGCCATATTCCATTTTGCTAGAAGCAATTCACGAGGGGCAGCCCACTCTCCTGGGAAAAGGAGTACGCGGGCATGAATACCAGGAAGCGGGGATCATTGGGACCAGCTTGGAAGGCTGCCTACCACAGAGCTTTCCCCCTACCCTTGGTGCAAAGTTGTTTACATGGAGTCAAATTTAGTATATTTTTCACACATTGCATCTGAATTTTAAGTCTTAGTGAAAGAGGTTCTCCTCACACTTAGATTACAGGGTAATTCACTTAGGGGTTCTTCTAGGACTTGTATGTTTCCATTTTTTACATTTGGAGCTCTGATTCATTTGCAATTTGTCTTGGTATATGGAATGGATCCAACTTTACCTCTGAAAAAATTCTATTTCCAATATTATTTACTAAAAAGTCAGCCTCTCTCTCTCTGAGTTAATACGTCATTTTATCATATGCTAAATTTTCATATGTACTTTAATTCATTTCTAGGCTTTTCGGTCTGTTTCACTGCTTTCTCTACCCATCAGTACCACATGGTTTTAATTATAGATGTTATATTTTAATACCCAGTGGTCTTTTCTTTTTCTTTTCCTTTTAAAGGTTTTTCTAGATATTCTTGGATATTTATTTTTCTATATAACTTTAGAAGTAATTTGCATGGGGAAAAACAATCACAAAACAAACAAATCCTTGCGGGTATTTTTTGAGGTTCCCACGTGTTAAATTTGGCTATGATGTCCAGTTGTCCCACCCAAGAACCAAGGATTGGTTCAAGGCTACTTTTGTGCCTTCCAGGACTCTTCATATTTTCCTCCTAGAAATTTACCCATTTCTGGTTAAGATAATATGTATCTAAGGGGCATCTGATTCCTCCTTCTTGATATTTCTCTCCTTTCCTAGTTTCTATCTCAGTTTCCGTGGCAGCATGCTCTTCCTGGATTCCTTCTGTCTCTGGATATTTCTTCTCAATCTCATTTTCTGGCTACTGTTCTTCACTACTGGACCTTGAAATGTTGGAGTGCCTCGGGGCTCATATCAAGCCCTCGTCTCTCTACGTACAACCTCCCACATCACCTCATCTATTCTGTCCACTTCATTTTTCAACTCAAGCAATTATTATCCCAAGCCCAGTTCTCAATTCTGAATTTCACACTCACATATCCAGCGCCTATATAGACCTTCAGGCATTTTAAATTCCTCTTTCAGTCCTTCCAACCGCAAAGTCATTGGTTACCAAAGCCAGAATCCTGGGAATTGCATTTGATTCCTGCTCGTCTCTATCATTCCTTCTCATTCATCATCGAGTCTATTGATTCCACCTCCAAAATATATTTAAAATTCAGCTACTCTCATCTTCACTGCCACAATCCTAAGAGAAGCCACCACCAAGTTTACTGCAACAGACTCCTAAACTCTTTCCCATTTCTTCTTCAATCCATTCTGCATATTCAGCAGTCAGAGCAGTATTCCCAAAAGCCTCACAACACTTTTATCTTTTACTGTCCTCCTGCTTTCATTGCTCTGCTCCAATAACCTTGGCCTTCTTCAGGGTCTCGGTGTTGTGGTTGCCTCTTTCTTGCTTTGAGGCTTTGTATATGCTGTTCCACTGCCTGGAATACTTTTTTTTTTTAATGGAAATCCTGATTAAAAAAAAATGTATTATCTATTTGGCTGCGTGAGGTCTTAGTTGGGACATGCAGGCTCTTCCATTTTAGTTGCGGCATTTGAAATATTTAGTTGCAGCATGCAAACTCTTTGCTGCACCATGTGGGATCTAGTTCCCTAACCAGGGATTGAACCTGGGCCCCCTGCATTGGTCTAGTCTTAGCCATCGGGCCATCAGGGAAGTTCCCTGGAATGCTTTTTTTTTTTAAAGCTACTTTTTGAAAGGTGGAGACTTCTCATCTTCTAGTCTTTTTTGATTTTCCTTCATCAACCATCATCCCCATTATTCCTAAAACAACCAGTTGTGTTTCTTTTCCTCACACCATTCATCTCAGTCTGTAATCATAC
Organism: Aepyceros melampus; assembly: GCA_006408695.1. Taxonomy (NCBI): domain Eukaryota; kingdom Metazoa; phylum Chordata; class Mammalia; order Artiodactyla; family Bovidae; genus Aepyceros; species Aepyceros melampus. Next base: position 446,539 of record SJXQ01004208.1, on the reverse strand, counting down.
TGATTTGGGGGTCTGTCTGTTGAATGTCCGTCTACAGGTACCACAAAGGCGGAGATTTTGTTTTGTTCCTCACTATATGCCACGTGCCTATCATGTTGTCTGCCACAAAGTAAGGAGAGAGATATGTGCTGAATAAAAGAATGAAAGAAAATACATTTAAAAGTCTAGTCACTTGCCAGATAGAGGCAGAAACAGAAACGGAAGAGTTCTGATACAAAGAGAGAGAGAACAATGTGCAATATCACATGAGAAAAGGAAATAAAATTCAAAAGCTTGCAAATTAATTATGAAACTAGAATAAGAGTCAACAGGCAGTAATGGTGTGTGTTGAAAGTTTTAGGCATTCTGCAGGAACTAGAAGAAATCGTACAGCCACACTGCTCAGCTAACATGTCAGGGTAACGGTGCCCTTCCTCTCTTTCCCATGGTTAAGGGCACAACCCCAGTTCTCCAGCAAACCAGCATCCTGAACTTGCAAATTAAAAAGCTGAACTCATCTGCTTTCTGACAACTAGTTTTTAACCTCCCTGGAAGACTTTAGCAGCTTCTAAGGTTATCAGTACCTTTAAAATCCTTCTCTCTCTCTTTTGATAAAAGAATGAAAGTGACAAGTAGAAGTCTAGGCTCAAAGCTTGCTTACAAAAATAATCTGCAGAATCTAAAAACACAACTCACTGTGGAAATGTTACTTATTTTCCCACCAAGACTGAAAACATTCGTCCAGTGTCCTACACACTTTCCATCCTACCCCATACAGCACTGTTCATCAGTTCAATCAGTATATGCAAATATTATATTTATATGAAAATATATTATTTTCCCTGTCTTGTTAATTAACATTTCTATCCTTTCCATAAACAGTACAAGTCTTTACTTCTCTATATTCCTCATTCCCATTTTAATTTTTGTTGCAAATGATTACTACTGATATCCTTCCCTGCCCCCGCCCCACTCCATTATAATGGAAACCATTTGTATAGATTTCACAAGAAGTTTTACTGACTTATTTGTTCAGTGTTGACTTTTTGCATTCCACATTTCCCTTCTGCACTTGTATTCCTTTTTGCTAAAGTACACCCTTTCGAAGATTTTTCAGAGTCTAGGGATAGTAAACTTTCTGAACTTGTATATGTCAGGAAATTTATTTTGTTTTCATTTTGCCCACACATTTTTTTTGGTCTGTGCTGGGTCTCCACTGCTGCATGGGGGTTTTCTCCAGCTGCAGTGAGTGGGGTCTACTCCCCAGTTGCAGTGCTCGGGCTTCTCACTGTGGTGGCTTCTCTTGTGGTGCACAGGCTTAGTCGCCTCACAGCATATAAAATCTTTCTGAACCTGGGATGGAACCTGTGTCCCTTGCGTTGGCAGGCAGACTCTTTACCACTGGACCACCAGGGAAGTTCCCTACCCACACTCTTGAATGATAACTTGGCATGGAATAAAATTCTAAGTGCAAACTTCGTTCCCTTTCACTGTGAAGATACTGCTCCTTTGTTTACACTAAATGTTGCTAATGAGAAGTCTGATGACAGTATGAGTCTCATTTCCTCATAGGTAGTTTGCCTTTCTTCTTGGGAAATCTAAGCATTTTTCATTATGCCTAGAGTTCTGAAAGTGAACATAACGTAAGTTCATTTAAAAAATTCGTATGTTTTACACTTGGTGTATTCTTTCTATCTGACCCCTGGACTCTTTTTCCTTCTAGTGCTCCTGCTAAATGGCTTTTGGCCCTCCTGGATCAAACTTACACTTTGTGTGACCTTTCTTTAGAACGTTCCATCTCTTTTTCTTTGTGACGAGGTCTGGGAGAAGTCTTCAGCTTGATATTCTAGCTCGATCTTCTAGCTCACTAACTCATTTAAAAGAATTTTAGTTTAAAAAAATTTTTTTTAAATTATGGTAAATTTTATGTATAGTAAAATACACAATTCAGTAAGTTTTGAAAAATGTGTACACTCATGAAACTGACATGTCAGTCAAGATGAAGACCATCTACATAATCACAAAGAGCTCCCCCATTACCTTTCCCCCTTTCTGGCCAACTCTCAACTAAAGCAAAGCACTGCTCTGATTTTTATCTGTTCATAAGCTTCATATAAATGGCAGCATAAAGTATGTACTCTCTGGTGACTCCTTTTCACACAATGTTTTATTCATCCATCCATGCTGTTATTGTAGTATCAGCTGTTCATTATCTCTCTCTTTTTTTTTTTTTTGGTCACACTGCATGGCATGTGGGATCTTAGTTCCCTGACCAGGGATTGAATCCACGCACCCTGCATTGGAAGAGTGGAGTCTTAACTACTGCACCACCAGGGAAGTCCCTGTTCATTCTCTTTAATGCTGACTTGTAACCATTGTATGATGACACTATAAATTGCTGACTCATTCTATCGATGGACAATTCACTCCAATTGTGCTTAATTTGGTTTTCATTTTCCAAATCCCTAATTGTTTCTTTTTAACAACCACCTGTTCTTGTTTTGAACTTCATATTCCTACTTTAGGACCAAAATTCTCTCCTTTATCTCTCTGAGAATATGAATAGGCTTTTTCCAAGGTCTTCTACTTCTTGCTCTAGTTCCTTGGGGGTGAGGTTTTGCATTTGTTGAGCTTATTGGTTCTTTCTCATTGGTCTGGTCTTTCTCAGATGTTTGACTGTTATCTCATCTCCTACCCTAGAGTCCTTCTTCCTACATGTACGTCTTGGCCTTTGTGGCCTCTTGTAAGGTGGCTACTTTTGCTTCCTGAATCTTGGCCAATGTACCTATGATGTCGCCCTTGCAGTTGCTCAGGTGGTTATTTGTCCTGGCCATTACAGCAACCTCTCGGTGCTGCAGCTGGGATAAACTCCAGACTGTAGCTGAGATGTCTCCTGAACACCAGCTGAAGCCTCAGAAGGCAGTCTTTCCTTAAAACTGTGACCTCAGCATACTTCTGGGTCTGCATGTCTGCCTCATATCGTATTTAGGAGTGATTCACATCTTTAAGGCTCACTAAGCATCCCTCTTTTGATTCCACAGTGTGGCTGTGCATTTACTTGGCTTTAAATACACATATTTTATATCACTGGGGGATGTTCTGGAGTGGGAATGGGAGATTTAAGATTGTACTCCTAAGACTATCATATCTGAAATTCATAGGTTCTTTTTAACCTTTTCTATTTTTACGTGAGCATTAGAAAACATAATCCAATCCTTGTAGCATGTCTTCTATGCCAAAAAAACACACCAAGCATCTTGAGTTGAAAGTAAAATAAGTACAGAAACAGACTAAAAAAGTGAGTAAGGATATGCACTTGCAAAATTCCTTGTCCCCACCAAATCAAGCTTGCTTATTCTCTTACTTCAGCTACTCTCCATGGCTTCCTCTTTGTCTCATGATATTTTTTAGTTAGATAAACATACATTTTAGATAAATAATTCTTTCAGTTCAGCCCCATCCTATAGCTGCCCATTCCCACCCTGTCTTTCTAATACTTGACTCCTGCTGATCTTAAATAGGTGACAACACAAAAATAAATACTACCATCAAGTACTTGCTAGAATTCTGAGTAATGACAAGGGATGAGTAATCTTCCTATTAACATCATTTGACACTGAAATCAAGACAGAATGAACACATTCCTACTCTACAGCCTCAATAAAAAAGAAAAACCAAATTTAAAGAACAGCATAATCTCAATAAAGAAAATGATCAGTTTTGAGCATGACTTTCTGATCAACAGAAAATTGTCTCTTTTTCTGGGCTATTCTGCTATAAAGTTTTATTCATTCCAAGAGTCTCCAATTAGCGTGAATCTCTTTCACTTCTGCACACAAGTAGCTGAACACTAGTGGAGAACAAAAGCTGATGCTGGGGGTGGGAGATGGTGTCTCACTATACACTTACAATCTCAAACCTCAAATGGGTGCTCAGGTCTACCTGGTAGCAAAACCACTGGGAGAGAGTGGGAAAGCTCTCCCGCTCTCTAAAATGAGTATTTCTGTTTCCTTGTCAAGCTCCTTCACCACCTCTCTTGATCCTCACTCTCAGGCTCACACCCTTGCCTCATACTTCAAGAAGAAATAGAAGCAATCAGATAGGAACACCTTCCTTTGTGCATCAGTCGGCCTTCGAGGCTTCCTGCCTTGGCTTTCATATTCTCTGCCTTTCGTCCTGTTGCTAGGGGAGAAGGATCCCTGCTCCCATCTAAAGCTGACCAACCTTCCACTTGTGCTAGGATTTCATTCCTTGCCTTCTCAAGGAGGTTATTATTTCAGTTATCGCCCTCCCTTCTGCGTGGCTGGTTTCTCTCCCTCCTTTGAATCATCGCCACCTGCATTTTGAACATTTTCTAGAGTCTCCTTGACTTCACATTCCACTCTGGCTGCTGCTTCACAACACACATCCTTGAGTTGTCCGTGGACATCCAACTCCTCGCTTCACTTTCCCATCCTGCTCAAATGGGGCTCTGACCAGCTCTTTCTCCTCTGACTTCTGTGCTGCCTGACCTAATGGTTAAGCTTCTGCTTTTCTCTTCCTGGATGGCATAGTAATATTTCATATAATTGTACTTTTCTTCTTGAAATGCCATCTTCCCTTGGCTTCTGTGACCTAACCCTCTTCCGCTATTTCTTCTCTTTCGTTGGTCACTTCTCTTCTCTTTGCTGGTTCTTTCATGTCAGACCACAAACCTAAATATTGGCATGGGCCTTCTTTTTCTATCAGGTCCCAAGACTTTATATGTAATGTATGTATCAGTAACTCCAAACTTTCTATTCCAGCCTGGACGTCTTCACAGAACTCCAGATTTATATGTCTAGTAGATTATTTCATATTTCTACTTAGGCATTTAAAAGCCATTTCAAACCTAACATAGTCAAGAGACAAATCTTGATTCCATCTTTGCCCTAGTTCGTGTCCCCCTCTTCAAACTTCTCTTCCTCAATCTTTCTTATCTCAGAAAATGGTACCATGCTTATCCAGATGCTCAAGCCAAAATCTACATGTTACCCTTCATCCCTCTCTACTCCTCTCTCACTGAGTCAATCCATCAGCAAGTCTTGTCCACTTTCCCCCCACACCTATCCTGAATCAGTCCCCTACTCTTGGATCTGCAATAATTCCTTGCTCAAGGCACTCTCATTGAGGCGCCTCTCCTGGATTCCTGCAATAGCATCTCTAAATGTCTCCTTGCTTCCTATTCACACAGCAGCCACAGTGATCTCTTAAAACATCCATAAGATTGTGTGGCTCCCTGCATAAAATCCACCAGTGGTTTTCTACCACACTTGGCCAAAATCTAAACTGTTTAGTCTGGATGACAACAGGCAACATGATCTGGCCCCCGTCCATCTCTCTGATCTCAACCCACACCACTGCCCTGTTGCTCAGCATCCTCCAACCATACGGGATGATGTTTGGTACCTAAAGCACGACACTTATTTCTGCAAGAGAGACTTTTCTCCACTGTTTCCTCTGCTTCACCTGCTCTTTTTCTTTGATCTTTGTATGGCTGACTCCTTACATTCATTACTGTCTACTTAGAGACTCCTCACCAACCAATATTTTATGTGTTTGTTTATTCATTCATATTATTGTGAAATCTGTAGTCTACAACATAGGAAATGTTGAATAAATATTTTAAAATGAATGAAAAGATGGGATTTAAAACACTGTTTTTAAGATCCCAGCATTATTGTTAACTAGCATTATTGTTACTGATAATAAATAACAATAGCAATGACACCTTATATTGAGTGATTACTATATGCCAGGTTCCCATTCTAGGTGTTTTATTTATATATGTTAGCTCATTTCACCTCCAGCAGCCCTACCAAGTAATGACTATTATTATTCCCATTTAAAAAATTAATTTTCTCCATTCTACACATAGGAAACAGAGGCAACTGGAAAGTTACATGATTTTCCCAAGGTCAAAAATCCCGGTCAAAGCCAGAATTCAATCAGACTAATTTTAGGGCCTCCATGATGATCTACTGAGTATCTTTTATTAGTATATGTAAAGCAGCATTAACTGAACATCTACTATGTGCCAGGCACTGAGGCTTTTCACTTTGGTTAATTTAATTCTCACAACAAAAGCCTTATAAGGTAGCGTCACTATACTCACTTTGCAAATGCAGAAACAAAGAAGTTAAATTTCTAGCTCCAGGTCATGCAACAAACGTGTGGTATAGCCAGGATTCCAACCCACCTGTGACTCTAAATCCTTGTTTTTTTTCCTATACTACATGTTTATATTTTCCCAATGAAGAATTCATTTTTTTCCCCATGGTCCATAAGCCACAAACTCAAGGGGTCTCCTGCCAATTCTAGGAAAGTCTTTCATATCTGTAGTTTCCTCAACTCTTCTGTTCATTCAACAAATATTCAGACCGCCTGATGTGAACTGATGCGTTAACACAGGGAGGAGTCCATAAGTCTTAGTGTGCTATTGGGTTTCTCTGTTTCATCTATTCTCACCTGTGAAGAAACTTCTCGTAGGTCTGGCGGAAGGCAAAGCCTGCCCGACGCACCCTCACATTTTCTAGGAGTCCAAGATACTCTACTTGATGCCGGCAGCGTTCATCATCAAAGATCTGTGGGGATTTCATGTCGTTGGGTTTGATGCAACGTACGTAATATGGTTCCTAAAGAAAGAAACCAGCAAACAGTAAGCTTCACTGGAGAAAAATCTCAGACTAAAGATACTAACATGAAAAGGAACGCATTTGAGTCAGTTCTAATGAGGTGGATGAACCTAGAGCCTATTATACCGAGTGAAGTAAGTCAGAAAGAGAAAAACAAATATCATATATTATGCATAGGTATCTTCCCTGGTGGCTCAGAGGTTAAAGCGTCTGCCTCCAATGTGGGAGACCTGGGTTCATTCCCGGGGTCGGGAAGATCCCTTGGAGAAAGAAATGGCAACCCACTCCAGTATTCTTGCCTGGAGAATCCCATGGACAGAGGAGCCTGGTAGGCTACAGTCCATGGGGTTGCAAAGAGTCAGACAGGATTGAGTGGCTTCACTTTCACTTTCTTTCAATGCACATATATGGAATATAGAAAGATGGTACTGATGAACCTCTTTGCAGGGCAGCAGTGGAGACGCAGACAGACGAACAGATCTATGGACACAGTAGGGGAAGGAGAGGGTGGGACGAATTGAGAGAGGAGCGTGGAAACATACACATCACCATATGTAAAAGAGACAGCCAGTGGGAATTTGCTGTATGATGCAGGGAGCTCAAACCTGGTGCTCTGTGACAACCTAGAGGGGTGGGATGGGGAGGGAGGTTCAGGAGGGAGGGGACATAGGTATACCTATGGCTGACTCATGTTGATGTATGGCAGAAACCAACACAATACTGTAAGGCAATTATCCTCCAATTAAAAATAAATAACTTTTTTTAAAAAGACACTATGACTAACATGTAATTAGTGTTAACTGTGTCAAATTAAGCTTTGTGACTCTAACTTCTCAGGCACAGACTTGTGAAAAATTCTTCCTTTCCTTTCCATTTAAGCTTGGAAGTTCTCAGGCATTCAGCTACATTTTTGTATTATTTTAGGATTCATCAGGAAGAGTAGAAGTGGAATAAAACTAGTGTGTAAGTAATTGAGACAAGTAAACATCAAGTTTTTGTGTATTTACAGAAACATGATTAAAAGTAACAGAAGTAATTTAATAGAAAGAGTCAGAAGCTATGATAAAGATGCATTGCAATGAAGAATATAAAATATTAGGCACAGCTCTGGCACATATAAGTGCTCGATTCAGCTTTGAATCATTTCAGTCCTTCAAACTGGAATAGTTTCTCTGGAATATCAGTGCTTTTGATGCTTAAATGGAGCAAAAGAAATCTAGACAAAGATTATATACAAAAATGGGCCTCAATTACTTCTATAAATAGTTTTGCAAATATAACATTTGGAACAAGATAAAAGTTAATCAGATATACAAGAAGCCAAGATAACATGAATCAGAAATAGCAAAACAATATACAAAATAAAAAGATCTGCAGGGGTCCAGATGTTGGGATTAGCAGATAGAAATATCAAAACAACTATATTTAGCATGTTCAAGATGACAAAAGGCAATATTAAGAATGTTTTAAAGAACCAGAACTATAAAAAAGAACCAAATCAAAGAGATGCCCAAGGACTTAGAGATACAATAAGAGAAATTAAGAACTCAGTGGACCAGTAGAAGAGCAGATTGGAAAGAGTTCAAGAAAAAAATAGTAAACTAGAAGGAAAGTGAGAATTTTCCCAGAATGGATCATGGAGAGACAAAAAGACAGAAAATAAAGAAGAGAGGTTAAGAGGCATAGAAGACATACAGTGAGATGCTTTAATTAACTGGAGTCCTAAGGAGAGGAGACAAAAGGGACAGAAGCAATATTTGAAGAGCTAATAGTCAAAGACTTGGCAACACTGATGAAAATCAATCAAGCTATTACAAACTGAAAAAGTGCTACAAACTGCAAGCAAGATTAAAAAAAAAGTCTACACCCAGGTGCATCAGTAAGACTTCTGAAAACCAAAGAAGAGCAGCCAGAAGGAAAACGCCTTGTTACCTAAAGGAGCAACAAACAGTCTAATAGCTGACTTCTCAAAAGAAACTATGCAATACAGAAGACAAATGAACATTATGCTTGAAATGCTGAAAGGCTGCCAGTGCAGAATTTTACACCCTAGCAAATCTATTCTTCAAGAATGAAAACACATAAACCATTTCCAGGTAAACAAAAACAGAGAATTTGTCAACATCAGGCCTCATATACGACAGGAGAAAATTCAAACAGAAGAAAAATGGCCCAAGATGAAGGTCAAAAAAAGAAGGGATAAATGAGGAAATTAAACAGATATTAACAGTACTTAGCAGTAACAATGGTGATGGTGATGTCATCATCTTAGACTTAAACTTATATATGAAGTGAAGTTGCTCAGTCGTGTCCGACTCTTTGCGACCCCATGGACTGTAGCCCACCAGGCTCCTCTGTCTGTGGGATTTTCCAGGCAATAGTCCTGGAGTGGATTGCCATTTCCTTCTCCAGGGGATCTTCCCAACCCAGGAATAGAACCCGGGTCTCCCACATTGTAGACAGACGCTTTTACCATCTGAGCCACCAGGGAAGTCCTAAAATTTATATATGAACATATTGTATATATTTACATATATACATAAATGAAATAAATATTTGTAAGTACATGACTAAAACAGCACATAGGTTGGGAGGAAGACAAATGGAATTAAGATGTTTTATGGACCTTACATTTTCCAGGAAGGAGGTAAAAAGACCAAATAATATTAGATTTTTAAAAATGACACCATAATAATTTGAGTAACCACTGAAACAGTATTATGGTGTAAATCTTCCAAAATAATAAAGTCAATAAATGTAGTAATAAAATATCATTGTGAGACTAGTGGTTGAGGGGTGGTACAAGGAAAGGATGCCTTCCTAGGTCTAACTAAACATTCTGACTCAAAAGATTTACAGCCCACACTTGGCAGGAGTCTACTCAGAAGGACAAGAACATGGCTTGCCAGCAGGCAGTGTCAATCAAGGTCATTTGGCAGCCCACACAGCAGTCAATAGCTTAGGCACAACGAGATGAGGTCTGTATTGGACATGTAGGAAGTGCCCTCAGTTTAAAAGCCTCACGCCCCATAGGATTCAATATCTCTTAGAGCAACTCTAAAGACACAGCTTCCAGGGTCCTTGAAAGGGACATGCCTAATACATGAGTCACCACACTCAGGAAGCCAGAAGTATGACATTCCCACCAGACATTCTCATTTTCCCAGTGCAGGTGCAATTTATCAATAGGGGTAATTTTTACCTTAAGTGATGTTGCCTCGTAATATGGTTGATAACGTTGTGCTAGGTTTAACAGGGGAACAGAGCTAGAAATTTAACTGAGGTTATCAAGCAGAAGGAATAGAATTTTACTTATCTTTCACCCACAGTAATCAGTCAAAAAGGTTAGAAAGGGAAGAAAAAGAAATAGAGAAGAGACAAATACAAAGCACTAAGGAGATGGTCAATTTGTAAATAACATACAGTAGCTATGTTAAAAGTAAATGCAATAAATGATTTATTCAAAGGACAAAGAAGGCCAGAATGAATAAAAAGCCAAAACTAACTCTGTATGCTACTTATGAGTCATACCTGAAGCATAAAGTCATGGAAAGACTGAAAGTTTTAAGGACAGACCATGCAAACCCTAGTCAAAAAAAGAGCTAGTTTTAACTATTTTATTCCTGCAAAAGTGACTTTAAGGCAAAAATCAATACAGAAATAAAGATTTCATAGTGATAAATGACTCAAATGCTAGGAAGATATAATAGTTCTAACTTGAATAAGCTTAATAAATTCACAAAATATTTAAAGCAAAAATGGAAGGCATATTAAGAAGTAGGCGGATTCAGAATTACAGTAGGTTTTATCACATTTCAGCACTGAAAAAACAAAGTAATTGTAAGAATGCGGAAACACTGGACAATAGTATGATGAGCAAACTTGACCTAACGACTATGTATAGACTATTAAGTGCAAATAATTCTAATACATAAAGAAAACTTACATCTCTAAGGGCTGAAATCACACAGAGTATATCCTCTGATCAAATGAGATTAAGTTAGAAATCAAGAGAAAGAAGATAATTAGAGAATCTTAAGATGATTGCAGATTAAGAAATATACTTCTAAATTATCCTTGGGTCAAAAAGAAAATTACAGTGTGAATTAGAAAATATTTTGAACTCAATAATTTATGCAATCATGTGGGCAAGGCAATCTTAGTATAAGGTATCATTTGAGTCATGTAAATAACTTTACTAAACAGAAACCAGTTGAATGGAATTTTACCAGTGTTGACTGATTATGCCCAGAAAGGGTAACATTCACCCCCAACTAGGGGTGGGGAATGCCCTTTCATCCTGGTTAGTAACATAAAAGCCTTCAGATAAGGAATCCAGTGCAAATGCTTTCTCTATATTTCATCAGCATTCTGTTTCAATTTATAAATGCCGCCTCCTCTCTCCTTATAAATATCCAGACTGACTCAACCTAAGAAATCCTAAATTTGACAAATTTCAAGCATCTTACTAAGGTTAAGTCACAAAAGTTAATAGTGATTTTATCATCTGGCACTTTTAAACCTTTTTCTCCCTATATTTTATGAGAAAAACATCCTTTGACAAAGTATGTGCTTGCTAAATCACTTCAGTCGTGTCTGACTCTTTGAGACTCTATGGACTGGTGCCTGCCAGGCTCCTCTGTCTATGGGATTCTCCAGGCAAGAATACTGGAGCAGGTTGCCATTTCCTCCTCCAGGGGATCTTCCCGACCCAGGGATCGAACCTGCCTCTCTTGCATCTCCTGTATTGGCAGGCGGGTTCTTTACCACTAGTGCCACCTGGAAAGCCCTTGCCAAAGTACACCAATCAGTATATACATTAGCCAGAAGACACTGGGTTTAGATATTCATTTACTTAGCCTGTGTTGAACAGTATCAAATAGAGCCAATGGCAAATTAAAGTTCATTTAATAATTTACTGACCATCTGTTCAGAGTGCTTTATGAGGTATCAGTGAAAGTCACTCAGCCGTGTCTGACTCTTTGTGACCCCATGGACCATGCAGTCCATGGAACTCTCCAGGCCAGAATACTGGAGTGGGTAGCCGTTTCTTTTTCTGGGAGATCTCCCCAACCCAGGGATCAAACCCAGGTCTTCTGCATTGCAGGTGGATTCTTTACCAGCTGAGCCACCAGGGAAGCCCATGAGGTATCAAGAGAGAGATAAGATTAGTAGAAGTCATTCCTTAGATTCAAAAGACTTATAATCTAGGTGGCAATGAGACATGTGTTTAAAAATACTATGCGCTATAGTTAATAATACTATATTGTACATTTGAAGTTGCTCAGAGAGTCTTAAAAGTTATCAGTTCAGTTCAGTTCAGTTGCTCAGTCGTGTCCGACTCTTTGCGACCCCATGAATTGCAGCACGCCAGGCCTCCTTGTCTATCACCAATTCCTGGAGTTCACCCAAACCCATGTCCATCAAGTTGGTGATGCCATCCAGCCATCTCATCCTCTGTGGTCCCCTTCTCCTCCTGCCCCCAATCCCTCCCAGCATCAGAGTCTTTTCCAAGGAGTCAACTCTTCACATGAGGTGGCCAAAGTATTGGAGTTTCACCTTTAGCATCATTCCTTCCAAAGAACACCCAAGGACTGATCTCCTTTAGAATGGACTGGTTGGATCTCCTTTCAGTCCAAGGGACTCTCAAGAGTCTTCTCCAACACCACAGTTCAAAAGCATCAATTCTTTGGTGCTCAGCTTTCTTCACAGTCCAACTCTCACATCCATACATGACCACTGGAAAAACCATAGCTTTGACTAGACGGACCTTTGTTGGCAAAGTAATGTCTCTGCTTTTGAATATGCTATCTAGGTTGGTCATAACTTTTCTTCCAAGGAGTAAGCGTCTTTTAAATTCATGGCTGCAATCACCATCTGCAGTGATTTTGGAGCCCCCCAAAATAAAGTCTGACATTGTTTCCACTGTTTCCCCATCGCTTTCCCATGAAGTGATGGGACCAGATGCCATGATCTTCGTTTTCTGAATGTTGAGCTTTAAGCCAACTTTTTCACTCTCCTCTTTCACTTTCATCAAGAGGCTTTTTAGTTCCTCTTCACTTTCTGCCATAAAAAAGCTTATGTATGGTGATAAACATTAATTAGACTTATTGTGATTATTTTGCAAAATATACAATTGTCAAGTCATAACGTTGTACACCTAAAATGGATAGTTATATGTCAATTATATGTCAATAAAATACATGAATAATTAAAAAATTATAAATAAAAAAAACCACCGTGTGAACTCAAAAAAGCAGGAGTTAGGGACTTTCACTTCCAGTGATGAAGGACTAGGCGATCCTATCAACCTTCCTGAGAAAGTCACTAGGAAAAAAGTGCTATACAAAATTATCGGGGGATGGGTGAAATCTTCATTGCATGAACAGCTAATAACATAGCCAAGAAGACTAAAGTCCAGGGGGCATAAAGCTGGCCTTGAGGTCTGCTTTTATTTTCGAGGCAACTGTCTGCCGATCTATAGAGGCAGCCATGAGGCTCAGCACAGCTGCTGGCAGCCTTGAGAGGCTTGGGGGATGAAAGCTGAAGCCTGAGTTCTCGGACGCAGGACTCCACTCTGGTCTGGAATCCTGAGGAGTTAAACTCGGGAGTTACAAGCTGAATGGAAAACAGGTTGGCACTTCCAGGGAAGGCAGACAGCTCACTGCTGAGCCACTGTAGATCCTGAAATTTGATTCAGGTGATTTTGGAATATCAGAATTTGCCTGATACATCTTTTAAAACATAAACTTTCCACTTCTCTGTTAGGATTAGATGTCATTAATAAGTGGCCATGTATCTGTTGCTCAGTCGCTCAGTCATGTCCGACTCTTTGCGACCCCATAGACCGCAGCACACCAGGCTTCCCTGTCCTTCACCATCTCCCTGAGCTTGCTCAAACTCCCGTCCATTGAGTCAGTGATGCCATCCAACCATCCCATCCTCTGTCGTCCCCTTCTCCTTCTGCCTTCAATCTTTCCCAGCATCAGGGTCTTTTCTAACAAATCAGTTCTTCACATCAGGTAGCCAAAGTACTGGAGCTTCAGCTTCAGCATCAGTCCTTCTAATGAATATTCAGGATTGATTTCCCTTAGGATTGACTTGTTTGATCTTGTTGTCCAAGAGACTTTCAAGAGTCTTCTCCAACACCATAGCTTATAAGCATCAATTCTTTGGCATTCAGCCTTCTCTTTGGTCCAACTCTCACAGCCATACATGATTACTGGAAAAACCATAGCTTTCACTATATGGACCTTTGTTGGCAAAGTAATGTCTCTGCTTTTTAATATGCTGTCTAGGTTTGTCACAGCTTTTCTTCCAAGGAGCAAGCGTCTTTTAATTTTGTGGCTGTAGTCACATCTGCAGTGATTCTGGAGCCCAAGAAAATAAAGTCTGTCACTGTTTCCCCATCTATATGCCATAAAGTGGTGGGACTGGATGCCATGATCTTAGTTTTTTGAATGTTGAGTTTTAAGCCAGCTTTTTCACTGTCCTCATTCACCTCCATCAAGAGGCTCTTTAGTTCTTCTTCACTTCTGCCGTAAGAGTGGTGTCATCTGTGTACCTGAGGTTATTGATTTCTCCCAGAAATCTTGATTCCAGCTTCAGCCCAGCATTTCACATGATGTACTCTGCATATAAGTTAAATAAGCAGGGTAACAATATATAGCCTTGATGTTCTCTTTTCTCAATTTTGAATCAGTCTGTTGCATGTCCGGTTCTAACTGTTGCTTCTTTACCTGCATACAGGATTCTCAGGAGGCAAGTAAGGTGGTCTGGTGTTCCCATCTCTTTAAGAATTTTCCACAGTTTGTTGTGATCTAGTATAGTCAATGAAGAAGTAGACGTCTTTCTGAAATTCTCTTGCTTTTTCTACGATCCAACGGATGTTGGCAATTTGAACTCTGGTTCCTCTGCTTTTTCTAATGTATCTGTATTCCTTTTCTTTCATCTGATTTGACAATTTTGCTCCATTTACATTCACTGTACTTATTAATATATTTGGATTTTTCTCTAACATCTTAATTTGTCCCAGCTTTCCTATGTTATTCTATCTCCTCTTTCCTATGTTTTTTAGGACTGATGATTCTTTTCTCATTCTAACTTCCCCTACCCCCAACTACTAGCTTGTAAGTTAAAAATTCATTTCTATTATTTTAATGACTACACTAGAAAATTTTACATGTACTTACAACTCACGAGAGTTATAAGCTAATCAATACATTTATCCTTTTCCTGAACAACCAAGGACCTTAAACGCTTGAAATATAATCACTCACCCTTCCGTTTATATATTATTGTGCTATTTAATTCTAACCTGCATTTTAAATCAAATATAATATTATTTTATAGAGTCAGTTGATTTATATGCATCCACATATTCACCAATTTCTTTGCTCTTAATTTTGCATTTCAGACTTTCATTCAGTAATCAGACATCCTCCTACCTGATATATATCCTTTAGAATTTCCTTTTTCTTTCCTTTGTATCTATTTTATTTTTTAAATTATAAAACTAGGATAACACATTTATAGGAGACTTGGAAAATACAGAATAAAGTTACATATATATTTCCATATATGTGTATGGAAATATATTTACATACATATAGTTTCACTATATAATTTTTTAAGTAGATAAATTAAGATTTTTGTTGGAGTTTCAATATCAAACTCTCAGAAATTAATAGAATGAATGTATAGAGTAGTAGAAGAACATAGTAGACCTGAAGAGCATTATCAACCAATTTGACATAATTAAGATTTATACTATGGTTTTTCCAGTAGTCATGTATGGATGCGAGAGTTGCACCTTAAAGAAGGTTGAGCACCAAAGAATTGATGCCTTCGAACTGTGGTATTGGAGAAGATTCTTGAGAGTCCCTTGGACTGCAAGGAGATCCAACCAGTCAATCCTTAAGGAAATAAACCTATTGATTATTCACTGGAAAGACTGATGCTGAAGTTCCAATACTTTGGCCACCGACGTGAAGGGTCAACTCATTGAAAAAGACCCTGATTCTGGGAAAGATTGAAGGCAGGAGGAGAAGGGGACGACAGAGGACTGACTCAATGGACAAGAGTTTGAGCAGGCTCTGGGAGATGTGAAGGACAGGGAAGCCTGGCGTGCTGCAGTCCCTGGGGTCACAAAGAGTTGGACACAACTGAGCAACTGAACAATAAGATTTACATAATTTTCACACAACAGTAGGATATAAATTCTATTCAAGTTCCCACTGAATTTCCTTTAGTGTGGTTCTGTTTTTATTTTTTCCAGAAAGATTCTTTGTTGTTCATGAAAAATAAATCTCTCAATATAGAATTTTGATTTATTTTCTTTAGGCCTGTTACTCCTTTAAAATTAATTTGCTTTTACAGTATTTTCTTTGTCTTTGATATTCTGGGGTTTCACTAGAGGATTGGGGGCAGATTTCTTTTAATTTTTCTAACTTGGGATACACTGGACTTCCTGACTGTCTCTTTCATCATTCTGGAAATTCTTTTTCTTTTTCTTCAAATATCGCTCTGCTCATTTTCTCCTCTCCACGATTAGATGCACATTAGACCTTTTCATTTTATCTTCCATGTCTCTTAATATGTCTTTTAGAAGTTTCATTTCTTGGACTAAGTGAAATTCTGGATAATTTCTTTGAAGTCCGTCTTTCATTTCCCTATTCTCTCTTCAGCTTTGTTTTAACCAATGTTGAATCTATCCACTGAGTTCTACATTTTAATGATTTAGCTTTTATTTCTATCAATTGCCTAGTCACTTGCTCTCAGTTACTAGTTCTCGTATTTTTAGGACTTTCATTTCTTGAAACACATTAAACATTCTGGCAGTCTTTCTGATAATTCAGTATAAGACATTTTCATGAGTCTGTGTTTAGTCTCACCTCGTGTCCTGACTTGCTTCCCTANCTGTGGTGTTGGAGAAGACTCTTGAGAGTCCCTTGGACTGCAAGGAGATCCAACCAGTCCATCCTAAAGGAGATCAGTCCTCGGTGTTCACTAGAAGGACTGATGTTGAAGCTGAAACTCCAATACTTTGGCCACCTGATGAGAAAAATTGACTCGTTTGACAAGACCCTGATGCTGGGAAAGATTGAAGGCAGGAGAAGGGGATGACAGAGGATGAGGTGGTCGGATGGCATCACCGACTCAATGGACATGGGTTTGGGTGAACTTCAGGAGTTGGAGATGGACAAGGTGGCCTGCCGTGCTGCAGTTCATGGGGTCACAAAGAGTCTCACACGACTGAGCGACTGAACTGATTCCACATAGAGCTTAGCACTACAGCTTATTAATTGTGACCTTCACAACTATTTCATTTGTAGCTAATGTTAAAATCACAGCAAGTTTACTCTTTGTTTGGAACCTTTTTCTTCCTGTACCAAATTATACTTAAAATCTCATTTGCTATGATTTGGTAAAACCAGTGCTTACCTGTAACTTTCAATTCAGTTGTTCTTCTTACAAGTTTTCCTTCATACTTAAGCTCACAAGTGTAATTGCCCCCATCTTCTTCTTGAACCTCCTGGATTAGAAGAGCATTTCCTTTCTGTATTATGATGCTTCTCCACATTTTTGGCTTGCATTCCTGCCGAGAAAATGTTTTCAATTAAGTAAAATAAAATTATACTACTAAGTCTTAGTAATCTCAGTTTAATACTTATACTTTTTAATACTCTTCTGTTTAGTTTTCACAATACATAGCTAAAAAGTTATGTCAATGACCAGAATACCTCACAAAGGCATCATATTTTATCCAACTGAAACATCACAACTCTCATTCTAAGAATCACTTTAAAGGCCTGATCCTAAGAGCTGAAAGTCCTTAAAGACATACTGCAAAAACAGAAAAGCATACAAGATCTGCCAATGTGAAAGAGGTAGAACCGTCACTAAATGGCATTTAGCGCCCTGGTTCTTTCTATATAACAGGGATATGTGCTAGAGTTCTAAGAGGACAGTGTTCACTTAGCAACATAATAGACAACAAGAGTCTCAGGCATCATTAAAAACTCCTAATTGGCTTTCACTGGCAGTGATTTCACTACTTCTCATAGTAAAAACTAATAATAACATTCAAAAATCTCTCTCTGCATAGTTAAAAGATCTATTGTGGGGAAATTGAGGGTAGGGAAGGGGGTCAAGAAAATTAAGCTTGAGGAATTCTCTAGAAACATAGCTAGGCAAAATAAGGACACACTGTGATGAAGTAAGGTGATGGAGAAATTATCCACTTACTTTCGGAGTTCAGTGATCTGTGACCAGAAAATAAGATTTGGTTTTTGAGGTCAATTCTTTTGCTCTCCTGATAAGAATGTGTTGCTACTGGAATTGGATTTACTAGAAATGAATAGCTAACATCTTTTCATAGACTGATAGAGATACAATAGCAGAGTATGTAAGAATATTCAAACAAGTGGCTTTGGCTTTTGATAATTTTCTTAGACTAGTTTCTACATATTGTTCCAGTTTGTCTACCACACATCTCAAATGTTCAACAAAAGTGGTGGTCAAAAGTTATATAAAGATTAGTGAAGGTGTAGGGGACAGCTGTAAGGGGGTGAATTGAGTTGAAAGTCAAGAATTTTATCATTTAAATACTGGATCAATCAGTTAAGGCAATTAAAACATTGATCATGAGGCAGATGACCTGAATAATAGTTGCAGGCAGTTTCTACTTTCCCCCTGGTATATACAATATCTCTTCTACCTCTTCTTCTCCCTATCCTCACTCCTACCCTCTGCACACATATCCTAAATATTGATGCAAAAGTAAAATGGGTACCGACTCTCAGTTCCCAGCCCTGCCTTTGCATGAGTGTGTACGCATGTTCATAAAATGATTTGGGAGAGTGAGTACCCATTTATTAGTTTTTACTGTAACAAAATTTTTTCTGCGATGATAGCAGTTTGGACAACAAAACACAAAAACTGACACTTAAGTTCACAGGTATAATATTTAAGAGTATACTTGCTTCATGTCCAATACAACTACCCACACACATTGTCAGAGAGTAAATAAAAGTAATAGTATCTAGGGTGTCTAGATATAAAACTGCCTCACTCCCTAGGGTCTTTGCAAAGAACACTTAAAGGTCTGTCTGAAATTATATTATGTACCATTCTGGCGAGGTTTATCACCTCTATGAGATTTGCTTCTGAGTTAAAACTTGGGATATAAGGTTTCTGGGAAAATGAAGAAGAAAGACTGAATAGAAAGAAAAAAAATAGTCCAGCTGCCACTACCGTCATACAATAATAATCCACAATTATTTTCGCATTGCTTCCAACTCTGATAGCCTCAGATTTCTAAAGAATCATTCTGAAGGTCATTAAACAAAAATATTGTCCCTCTGGGAACTTTGATAGGAAAGGGAAATGAAAATGGAGCCGCTTCACTTTCACACAGCAGTAATAGGGGCAGGCAAATGAGTCCACACATTCATTTCATTCAAAGACAAATGGCTTCATTTTCTAATGTCATTTTTTGGGGAGAGTCCATGTGCAATTAGCTCTGACTATTTTCATTTTCTCTGCATATTGCTTTGTTTTTCCCCCATGAATTAATATTTAAAGAGTGTACAGGAATTACAAAGTAACTCCTGATGAATAGCCTGGAATCTTCACATGTTCTTGGGAGAGACACAGATAGTCCCAAATACTTTTCAAATTGTCATCTAGCCTTATTCTTTGTACCCAATAGAGTTTTTAAAAAAACCTGCGGCATAGGGAAATGCTATCTTCAGGTCACCTCTAGCCCTCGGGGATAATGGAGTATACACAAAAAGGCAAAGTGGATTCAGAGCAAGATGGCTCTAGGTCAAAATCTAGGGTTCACCCAAGTTCTGAGATCTTGAAAAATTTGCTTCTGTAGGGTTTTTACTCTGCATGTGGGGATACTATACACTACCATATGAGCAGCCAGAATCAAGAGGCTTAGAGTTTATTCATTGTACTCTTGTCAGGTGAATGGTCATCCAGCACAAAGATGCTTTCCATCCCTAAAGTTTTGCAATCCTGGATTATATCTCCTCTACCTCTGGCTCTGCTTTGTGAAAACTGGTGCTAATGGACTAATTAAGTAAAAACAAATCTTCACTAATTGGTTAACCATTCCTCAGCAACATAATACTTTCACCCACTTGATTAACCTTTCCTCAGCAACATAATACTTTCACTCACTGACAATGTATAGCTCCTAACAGGCCACTCTAAAACTAATCCTAACAAGCAGGTAGAGAAACTATATTCTGTTCAGAAGAGCCTTATAGATGATATCCTACCCTGACAAATCCGTCCTTCACAAAGTTATCTCATTGGCTCCTACCCACGTCTAGGTGCCTATATCAAATTTCAGAAGTCTTTCCGGTTTTTTACTCCATTCTATGCAGCATCTCTTCCTGGCAACTGGCTGCTAGCTTACTGCTGTTACTGCTTTTCTCTTGCCCCTAATATCCCCATCATCTATTTCCTATTGGACAGACAGCATTATCAGATTTCACTTCCCCCAGACCTGTTTAGTTTTATTCTGACAACCTGGTGGGAGACAAAGTGTGGGCAGCATATAGATCAGGTCTCAAGATGGTTGTTTATCTGAGGCAAGGACAAAGAACCCGAGTTTGGAATGTGAACAGACCCCTAATATTGTTTTCAGTCTGTAATTCCTCTATTATTGAATGCCTTTGAGATCATCAAATTGAACTTCATCAACTGGAAGCTTTCATTGTTTGGCTGGAGGTCCCTAAGTTTAATAAACAGCTTCAGTTTGTGGCCCATTTGTCCCTTCATAGAACAGTTTGCTATAGGACATCCTTGCTCAGTCAAAATAACATCAACCTTCAGAGTGAAGCTTTCTGGCACTTCCCTGGTGGTACAGTGGTTAAGAACCTGCCTTGCAATGAAGGGGACAGGGATACAGCCCCTGGCTGGGGAACTAAGATCCCACACGCAGCAGAGCAACTAAGCCCGTGCACCACAACTGCTGTGAGCCCTTGCACCACAACAGAAGATCTGCATGATGAAGACGCTGCACGCTGCAATGAGGACCTGACACAGCCAGGTAAATAAACAACTGATACAGGACAGAAATCAAGCAAACATTATAAGCAATCATCAATCAATTAAAAATAAATAAAGTTTAAAAAAGGAAAAAAAAAATAAATCCCAGCTTCCTTCCATTCTTCCTAGCCTTCCCAAATGGCATATGTCACTTGCCAACAGTTGCTATATTGGGAGCCTATGATATTCAAAAGAAACATCCATGGATCAAGCCCCTTGGAGTTACCATCCTGAACTATTCCCCACTACATTCACAGTCTGCTTCTGAGAGAGCATCATCACACCCACGGGTGTATTTCCATCAGCTTCATTTGTTAGGCATGGTTACTTCAGTTCTTTTCAGAACACAGGACTCATTTCTCATGGTAAGAATACCAGGAAGAGTTATTTAAATATTTATTCTGATTCTGAAGTTCAGACACAAAGCATCTGTGCGACCATAAGGCAATCACATAAACACTGGTGCTCTTCAAACACCTAGCACCCATTCCCTCGGACCCAACTTCTCTCCTTTCCTCTGGGGATTGGAATATTCCACAGAGCCACCTAGGCTTCTGCCTAACAATTTGAAGGAAACCAGAACTTTCTTTACACATTAAAGACTGAAGAGGTAGGAACACAATGGTGAATTGGGTATCAATTTTGCACTTGCACTCCAAATGCCTAGGATAACCCACTGCATGGAGTCTTTCCCCTCCCTAGCTCTATTTCTCAAACTTCTATCTTCACAGTCCTAATGGTAAAGTTGGTACCTCCACAGTGGTTCAGTATAAATTCCATATTGAAATACTCGGGATGTAATCTCAAGCTATATGTTCTTGAGCATGCTACTTAACCAATCTAAGTCTCAGCTCTTTCATCTATTTTTTTAAAGTTGGTGATATATGGTAAAACCAATAAAATATTGTAAAGTAATTAGCCTAAAATTAAAATAAATAAATTTATATTTTAAAAAGTTGGTGAAAATAATAATATTACTGCTGCTGCTGCTAAGTCACTTCAGTCGTGTCTGACTCTGTATGACCCCATAGACAGCAGCCCACCAGGCTCCCCCATCCCTGGGATTCTCCAGGCAACAACACTGGAGTGGGTTGCCATTTCCTTCTCTAATGCATGAAGGTGAAGAATGAAAGTGAAGTCCCTCAGTCGTGTCTGACCCTCTGCGACTCCATGGACTGCAGCCTACCAGGCTCCTCCATCCATGGGATTTTCCAGGCAGGAGTAGTGGAGTGGGGTGCCATTGCCTTCTCTGAATAATATTTACTAAATAGGGGTAATTATTGTCATTAAATGAAGCAATGCATATAAATGCTCTAATATAGAGCATGCTAAATCACATGTTAAAATTACACAATAAATATTAGCCATAAAGAAGGCTGAGTGCCAAGAAATTGATGATTTTGAACTATGGTGTTGAAGAAGACTCTTGAGAGTCCCTTGGACTGCAAGGAGATCCAACCAGCCAATCCTAAAGGAAATCAGTCCTGAATATTCATTTGAAGGACAGACACTGAAGCCGAAATTCTAATACTTAGGCCACCTGATGCGAAGAGCCGACTCACTGGAAAAGACCCTGATGTTGGGAAAGATTGAAGGCAGACGCAGAAGGGGACAAAAGAGGATGAGATGGTTAGATATCATCACTGACTCAGTGGACATGAATTTGAGCAAACTCTGGGAGATACTGAAGGACAGAGAAGCCTGGCGTGCTACAGTCCATGGAGGGGGTGGGATGGGTGTCACAAGTCAGACACAACTTAGTGACTGCACAACAACAAATTATTCTATTATTGTTATTACCCTCAGCATCCAACTTTCAGATTATATACACATCAATCTGGATATGTTAATAAGTATTAGGAGTTAGTGTCATTCATATTTCTATAGGAGTCTGGAGAGCTTTCAAAAGACAATCCAAAGTGGTCATTCCAAAGAAAGAGTTGATTTACTGTTTCTTATCTGACATACAAAGGACTTGGAAGTTGCTGCTACTATCTAACAACAAGAAAATAGCTGAACAACCTGAAACTCAATAACTTCTTTTATTTCCATCAGAACTGAGGTCACAGTAAAAGCCAGTGTCCCAGAAACTGGAGAGACATGTGGATACAGAGAATAACAGTTCACTGGGAGCAGATGTAGCTTCAGGAGCCAGCAACAGGTAGGAACACTTAAAGAATAATTGACTAATTTATGTAGACGAAATGTGAACTAGCTTGAGAAATAAAAATCCATGGGTGCCCAATCTTGGAGGGTGGCCCTCACTTTGGTAAGTTTCACCTCCAGGAGCCCCATCAGGTTCTCAGGGTGAAGATCAGAGAAAAATCTTGCTTCTGACAGAGGATGGGGAAAGTAAAACATTTTGAAATATACCCAAAGAGTCTGCCCATGAAAGACCTGGAATACACTCTCCTCTAGCCTTTAAAGTGGGGGGAGAAATAGTCAGCTCCAGTCTTCTCTATCTTTCCTATATTACAGGAAAGAAGATGATAGCTTAAGATGTAACATAAAAGTAATGGTAATACCAAAATGAGAGGAAAGGGAGAAAGGAACAGAAGAATTATTTGAAGACATGCTACTGCTGAATTAGCCAAGATTACACCAGACTGGGCATGAACAGAGAGGTTTGGTGCACAGGGAGTCCACTATAAGCGCATGAGCTGAGTTGAACAATATATAAAAGGCAGGCAAGCAGGACATAGTGGATAGAGGAGATAATGTATGTAGAAGCACTCAGATGTGAAAAAGCATGGAATGGCCAAAAATATGAATAGCTTTGATCTCTTGAGAATGGCACTGAGTAGTCTAAGCTCAGATACTTAAATTCCATTCTAAGATATTTGCACATTGTCAAGTTTCAAATTCCAGCTCCATCACTGTATAAGCTATCACATAAGGCTGTTCTAAGAACTGAATTAGCTAATGAATAAACATGTGTGGCAGATTGTAAGGCTCTGTAAATACTCAACAACAACAAAAAAACTACTAACTTTTTAGTGTTTATAGTCTCATTGGAGTCTTTTAGTAGTGGCATACTATGATGGAATGTGCATTTCTAAAAGATCTTCTAATGGATATATAGAAGGTAGTCAGATTATTTAAGATACATTGCATAAACAGCTTTAAATAACTTTGATCTGTCTTTATCTCTTGAATGTCATTAATGTCATTAAGGATATATAGGAAGACCCTTTTAAGCCTGGATTCTTATAACAGTTTAGGAAAGATCAAGAGCAAACTCCTGTTAAATTACAGAAAAAAAAAACAGGTCAAAAATTGTAAAAGTTGACAAAAACATATCATTTTGATAAATCCAGACATTGAACAGTCAAAAGTCAACCTTTAAAACCTTTATTCCTATCACCAAAACACAGAAGCAAATGGTCCTCAGTGCATGAATGGTTAAACAGTGGTACATCTCTACAATGGAATACTGGACTCTTGCTCAGCAATGAAAGGAATGACCTATTGATATATACCACAACATAGAGTAATCTCAAATCTATTATACTAAGTGAATGAAGACAGGCACAGAAGGCTACATATCATAGTATTCCATTTATATGACAATCTGGAAAAATACAAAACCGTTGGAAAACATATCTTTTTAGTGAAGACTGGGGCTGGGAGGAAAGGATCAAATACTAAAGGACGTGGAGAAAATTGGAATGATAGAAATGCTCTCTATCTTGTTTATGGCATATATATTCATCAAAACACATCAAACTGCACAAGTAAAAGGATATAATTTATGTTGTAGATTATAAAGAATAATTTGAATTAAAAAAAAAAACCCTTAATCTTAAATTCCCAATTAGAGTTTAAGATGTCCTGGGTAACTTTATTTCCACCATCCTATGTAACATTTCCCTTTCTATAGTAGCAGCAAATATCAAATAAGGATCTTGGCCATTAGATTTTTAAAACATGTCTGAGATATATGGCAGACATTATTAAATCTAGTTTATATGGGTGGAAATAGAGGCCTCAGGGCATCCAATTACTCATCCACATTAATGGTATAATAATGACCAGAATCCGGTCTCCAGACTCAAATATTGATGTGTTTTACATATATCAAACACCCATTCCTCAACAACAATCCATATTTTTTTATAATTTACAAATAGCAAATAACCATTTTCCCATGACTGATACCATATCTAAAAATAAAAACAAGGATGAATGGGTCTTAAACCTTGTGTCACTTACTGTGGTTTTAGGGGACACAAAACTGAAGCCTTCCTGGTATTCCTAGTTCATTCTTTCTGGATAAAAGTGTCTTTGAAAATTCTAGACAAATAGATTAAGATTTTAAGGATGCAATATAATTTTCTGGTTACAAAATAAGGCATATATTAATATTAGATTTTTTTAAAGGAATTCAAAATCCCCAAGAATTTTGCTAAACCAATTTTTAGTAAAAAATGTGTTGGTCAATAGGGCTGTGGTATTTTCAGGTCTCCAAAGACCACCTTTCTCCCTCTTTAAGAAAATTGTCAGGATGATAGAGTCAAAAGACTTGAGTTCACTGCCTCTCACAAAACACCAAAATCACAACTTACTGCTGAACAACCATTGACATTGACACAAAAGACTAGAACTTATCAAAAAGCATATTCTATTAATATACCCAAAGATAAAAAAAATCCACAATGAGATGATAGGAGGGGCACTTCTGTGATATAATCAAATCCCATAGCTGCCAAGTGGGTGGCCTACAAACTAGAAAATAATTATATGGCAGAGGTTCACTCACAGGAGTGAAAGTTCTGAGCCCCATGTCAGTTTCCCCAGTCTAGGGGTCTGGTGTCAGGAGAAAGAGCCCCCAGAGCATTTGGCTTTGAAGGCCAGTGGGGCTTGAGTACAGGAGCTCTATAGGATTAAGGGAAACAGATATTCCATTATTGGAGGGTGCACACAAGGTTTTACATGCATGGGGAACCAGGGCAAAGCAGTGACTTCATAGAAGCCTGAGCCAGACCTACCCGTGTGTTTTAGAAGGTCTCCTGGGGTAGCAGGGGTCAGCTGTGACCCACTACAGGGACAATGACACTGGTGTGAGGCCCCAGGGAATATTCATCAGTATGAGCTCTCCCAGAGGTCACCCTTTTGGCACCAAGATCTGGCCCCACCGAGCAGCCTGCAGGTTCCAATGCTGGGATGCCTCAGGCCAAACAACCAACAGGGTAGGAACAGAGCCACATCTATTAACAGGTTGCTTAAAGTCTTCATGAGCTCACAGCCACCTCTAGACTTGCCCCTTGACACAGCCCTGCCCACCAGGGACAAGACCTAACTCCATCCACCAGCGAGTAGGCACCAGCCCCTCCCACCAGGAAGAATACACACACACACACACACACACACACACAGAACAACTAAGAGAAGTGGAGACATGCTATCAGCCTGAAAAGAAATTCAGAATAGAGGTCTTGGAAAAAGAATGAAGGCACAAACCAAGATACAAGCCATGTTTAACAAAGAAGTAGAAGATTTAAAGAACAAATAAACAGATATGAACAATACAATAACTGAAGTGAAAAACTAGAAGGAATCAATAGAAGAATAAATGAGGCAGAAGAACAAATAAGTGAACTGGAAGACAGATTGGTGAAAATCACTGGCATGAAATGGAATAAAGAAAAAGGAGTGAAAATAAAAGAGGAGAGTCTAAGAGACTCATGGAACACCATCAAACACAGCAACATGAGCATCACAGGGGTCCCAGAAGGAGAAGAGAGGGAAAAGTTCTGAGAAAACGTTTGAAGAGGTAGTAGCCAAAAGCATCCCTAATATGGCTAAGGAAACACTCAAGTCCAGGAAAAACAGACAGTCTCACATAGGACAAATCCAAGGAAGAACATGCCAAGACACATATTAATCAAACTGACTAAACTTAAAGAGAAAATATTAAAGGCAACAAAGAAAAAGCAACAAATAACATACAAGGAAATGCCCATAAGGTTATCAGCTGATTTTTCAGGGGAAATTTAAATGAACATATTTAGAAAATAGAAATAGACTCACAGGCTATGAAAACAAACTCATCATTACCAAAAGGGAAAGGTAGGATGAGGCATTATTAGGAATTTGGGATTAACATACACACATCATTATATATAAAATGAATAATCAACAGTGACCTACTGTGTAGCATAGTGAACTCTACTTAACATTCTGCAACAACTTATGTGGAAAACGAATTTGAAAATGAATTGATATATATAATGAAAAAAGAATGGATATGTATATGTATAACCGAATCACTTTGCTGTACACTTGAAACTAACACAACTTTATGAATCAACTATACTGAAATGCAAAATAAAATTAAAATAAAAAATAAAACTTTGTATTATCCTACGTAGCATCAAGAAAAAAGGAAAATTATCAGAATGTATAGCAAGATAAGTGGTAAAGATGGCGCTAGTGGTAAAGAACTTGCCTGCTAAATGCAGGAGAGATAAGGGACATGGGTTTGATCTGTGCGTCAGGAAGATCCCCTGGAGGAGAGCATGGCAACCTATCCCAGTATTCTTGCCTGGAGAATCTGATGGACAGAGGAGCCTGGTGGGCTACAGTCCATAGGATCACAAAGAGTCTGAAGCAACTGAACACACACATATACTTGTAATGAGCTATTATCCCTCCTCCACACTCATGTAATGAAATGTTATTATACATTAAATTTTCATATATACATAATGTATTTTCTGGATTCTCTATTCAACTGATCTATTTATCATTTTTAAACGTATTATTTTAATTGATATTGTTTTGTAGTAATTTCAATATCAGTTAGAATAAGTCCTCTCCATTAATGATTTTTTTCCAGAAATTTCATTTGCAAAGCTGATACATTCATACATACATATGAATTCTATAATGTTTATGTTGTCTAATTTTTTAAAAATTCATATTTCAGCAAATGAGATTCATTATTTATATGATATTGTGAATAACTGATCTTTTTTGAGATCTTCCAATGCAGAAATATGCTCTGCCTTTCCATCGATTTAGACAATATTTTATGTCCTTTAACAAAATTATAGTTTTATATAGGTTTCCTCCCATAATTGTTAAAGGTACTCCAAAATGCTTCAAGATTTTTTTATTGTTGTAAATGGGACAATTTCATTTTTCCTTTACATGTCTAATTGATTATTACTGACAAAAATAAAAATCACTAAATATTTTGTATATTTTTATTAAGCTACCTTATCAAATGATCTCACTGATTCTATTTTTTGTTGTTTAGTCTCTTGGGTTTTCTTGGTATACTGTTATACAATCTGAAAAATAAGATTATTTTGTCTCTTCTTTTCCAATATTTATATAATTCATTTAATTTTCATATGGCATCAGCTAGAACCTCCAAAACAATGTTGAACAATAGTACTGATAGAGATCATTCCTATTTTATATGTCGTGAATGGAAGGATATGTTTACAAGGATTTTTTTTAAATACTGTGACTATTTTTTAAAAAACTAGGAGAAAATGAATATCCATCTGAAAAATGGTTGAATAAGTCAAGCTTATATCTTGCCTATGAACTATGAAGCAGCTATTAAAAATCAATTGGATATCAACATGCACATAGTAGGTACCCAATAAATATATAATAAATGAATGAATGAATTTACACTGACCGATCCATGATGCCCTTATCCACTCCATTATAACCAGTGGCAAACATCTGAAAGTAAGATAATTGTGGCAAGGAAAAGGATTCAAACTTTGACCACATTAACATCAGCCTTTTATCAACTGAGGAAACTAATTACATAGATGTGTGTTTTACCTCAAGGTATGTATTTGTATTTTCATCACTAATGTCCTACTAAGATGAGGGAATTCTTTTGCTTAGAGATGGGATAAAGAGACTCTACCCTCTTGTGTCAAGTGTTCTCAGTGAATAATTAGGTTGTTCTAGAGTTTTTCTGAGTTCAATAAAGAAAATAATCTTTACCTCTCATTTCAAAAATATTTCTAAAAGCACTGACATCATTGTATGCTCTGTTCTAATATCTAAGCCCATCCACAGCATCAAGAGGAAGCGCTAGAAGTGTAGCATCTCCTCTCACTTCTTTTTGCTAACTAAAAGAGTTCAGATAAAGGACTTTAGACCCCTAACACATGTCTCTTTACATTCCAAGGACAACCAGGATAGATTTCCTCACTCATCTCTAAGAACACGCCCCAGTAGCAAGAGTCACCTCTACCTTCCCGTCCAGCTGTGACTAGGTGCAGGCATGGAAGAACAGTCCTCAAAGGCCTGCCATAACAGGACGGTTGGAAAAGAAATAAGTTTAAATATTACATATATATTTGAAAAGAAGACTGAGAAAAGGATCATGCAACCCATATACTTTGCACTGTCAAAACACTGGGGATAATACATTGTACATTTCTAACCTTGTATATGCATCAGAATTAACTCTGGAGAAGTGTGTCATCCTCCTTATATTGCTGTGATCAGAGCAAAATCACTTCATGTTCAGTCTGGCAGGAAATGTACAGATTGCAAAGCAAGCAAGGCAGATTATCGAATGATTGGCTAAAAAGGAAATGTTTTTCCAATACAATACATTTTTTCAAGGATTTACTTGAAACCCTGTGTGAAAAGTGGGGTTAACAACACCATTGGAAGTTTCAGAGGCTCTGTAACTTTTTATTTTAATTTTTCATCCTAATCCATTTGTATAGTGGGTGAGCGGAAGGGTCCCGGAGTCAAACTGCAAGTCACAAACTGCTGTGTGAGTTTTGAAAAGTCATTTAATTGTCTGAATCTCCAGTCACTTATTTTGTAAAATGGGGATAATAATAATATCTACTTAGGACAGTAGAGATTGAGAATATAGAAACTGAATTAATCCATATAAAACACTTAGAATATGGCATATAGTGAGTAGTTAATAAATGTTACTCATCATTGTGATTATTATCAATTATAAAAAGATTATAGGAATATTAAATGTTATCATCCAGACAGAAGTGGAAAAATCCTTTGCTTCACCATCATTAGTCCATTTCTAAGAAAGAGTAAGGGTTAGCTCTTCCCAGGGGAAAAAAAACTGCTTTGATATACAATGACAATGGTGATGTCTAGAGATGTGAAGAAGAGAAGAAAGAATTTAGTGGAAAGTAAAAGATGTGATAGAATGAACATTATAAGAGAAAACTCCTGACCTGGATTTTACTCATATTTGCTAACTCTTGAGTTAGTCTACCTCCCTTTCTGAACCATAAAATTGAAATAAAACCTTTTTTCTCTGTCTTACAAAAGTGCCTGCAATTGAGACTATTGCAGGAGAGGGTAGTGATTAATAGAAGGGACTCTGGAGTCACCCTGCCTTGACTATAAAATGAGGCTTTGTTAGTTTAGTAGCTTTGAGCAACTCTCAACATTCCTTTAATACTCGTTTTTCTCTACTAGATGAGGATGATAGTGCCCACCACACAAAGACGAATGAGATTTGAGATAACATACAGATCAACCTTACTGAAGTAAATGGCACATAGTAAGTGATTAATAAATACTGAAAAGGCCGATGAGAGCATGAAGGGCCCCACTAAATATGGATGTTCTATATTTATGCTTAATGAGCATCATGTTCCTTTTTATCTGGTAGAATATTCAGGAAAAAAAGGAGAATGACTATTCACAAAGAGACCTGAGGTTCTATTTCAGGACATGCTGTTGTCATCGCTTGATAAATTCCCCCAGGTATGAAGATGGTAGGAGTGTGTGTGTGTGTGTATGTGTGTGTGTGTGTGTGTGTTCAGTCATGTCTGACTCTTTGCAACCCCATGGACTGTAGCCCTCACCAGGCTGCTCTGTCCACAGATTTCCCAAGCAAGAATACAGACTTCCAAATGTAAAAGCACATGGCAGTTGTAGGAGCTCAGGTTTAGGCTTTCCTGGGAACTGAGTCTGTCAGAGCCCATAGAAACAACGTGCACCATCAATGTGTGTGTTTGGTCGCAATAATGCACACAATTCCTTTGCAGAAAATCTTCCTGGTCACCTCTAGCCAGCCAGCCAGTGTGTGCCCAGTCGAGTCTGACTCTCTGTGACCCATGGACTATAGCCTGCCAGGTTCCTCTCTCCATGGAATTTTCCAGGCAAGAATACTGGAGTAGGCTGCCATTTCCTACTCTAGGGGTTTTCCTATTCTAGGGGTTTCCCCAACCCAGGGATTGAACCTGCATCTCTTGCGTCTCCTGCACTGGCAGGAAGATTCTTTACTATGCATCACCTGGGAAGTCCTGGTCACCTCTGGCCATAATACAAAACTGCACCATGTGTCAACAAGTGTGGCTCAGAGGTGGCAGTGGTTGATCAGTCTCTTTCAAGAACCATGGCACCCCAGGATCCCAGCCAGAATATCATAGTTGGAATACCGTGTGTTTATTTCTCTGCTTCCTCCCCTCAATCCATGCTCTGCCCTTGTTTGACCTCTTCTATGCCCAGAGAAGCTGGAGACTATTTGATTCTATTCCCAGGTCTGCCTTCTGAATTCTGTTTGAATTCTCATGATGACAGGGGAGACACTCCCAGGAAACCAGAAGGTGGGAGTTAAGAGGAGCTAGGGTTTCCATCCTGTCTACTCCCTCTCTGTCTTCCACAGTTCATATGTTCCTCTAAGGCCACAGCCCTGGAAAAACTTGCTCTGCTCTTTTCAGGTCCCATGGACCCAGTTCTTTCCCCTTGGCAGGTCTAGGAGGGGTAATTCACAGTTTCTTCCCTTTTTGTTTCCCTTAACCCTAACCACATCTCTGAAAATAGTTCCTTCATTCAACACTCATCTGTGCAGTCTTTGATTGTGGTTTATTGACAGATCCCCATATTTCCAGTATTTACAAATCCTGCATTGGGCCCATTTCTCTCCTCTGCACTGATTTCAATGGCTTTCACAATATAGACCATGATAACGATTGCTACTTTTTGGAAGCACTATTATTTGTAATGATGGACCTTTGTCCTAACAGTAATAATATTTCTATGTCCCTCAAATACTTTCTTTCACATGTTGCTTAAATTTTCACTCTTCTTCCTGCTTGCTCTCATGAGTTGGGGTAGAGGGCTATTTTCCTCATTTCTAGTCTTTGGAGAAGCTGGGATTGCTTCTGACACCTGCTGATGGACGTACCTGAAAACCAGTAATATATAGGAATCATAGCTCTGATTATTTAGTTGTGGGTCTTCTGATACTTCTCAGTGAAATATTTAATACCAAAAACTCAAAATAAAATATTTCCCTTTTTCTCTCCCCAATCCAGCTATCAACATAAGATAAAGAATGCATCATGCTGAATTACCTTGTACCACACAATATCAGGCTCCTGATCAGATTTTTTAAAGTCATCCATGTCTGGACAGGAGATCTCCTTTCTTTTAGTGACCTCGGATTTTTCCAAATAGCGGATCCTGCTATTATAGCACAGACCTAATTCATTCTCTGCAACAGTCAAGGACATTGACACCTTCATGCAATATGTTGAGTTTCTGTAGGAATAGAGAAAAAGCAAAATGACTTTATTGGGTGTTTATAACTATGTTTGTACTGTATAAATTTCAAGAGTATTTACTTTTCCATTTAGGACCTTACATAGAAATCAGAAAAAAAAAAAAAAAACATGGAAACAACACAGGAAAGTTTTCTACTTCAACTGACAGGAAGATCTAAAATAAAATGCTATCTGTGACCATGAAACAGCTACATCGCTATCAGTACATAGAGCAGATGCACCCAACTTCTGAAATGTAAGTCAGACTTCTTTTGTGGTGTTAAATATTGCTATGCTGACAATCTGATAGTAAAAATATATGAGAGTGTTTACAGAATTGAGATGCAGATGTATACAATGGACTTGTAGACACAGCAGGGGAAGGAGAAGGTGGGACGAATTGAGAGAGCAGCACTAACATATATATATACTACCAGGTATATATATGGATAAAATAAATAGATAATGGGAAGCTAGTATACAACACAGGGAGCCTAGCCTGGGAGAGGTCTAGGGAGGGAGGCTCAAGAGGGAGGAGACAGATCATGACTGACTCAAACTGTTGTATGGCAGAAACAAACACAAAATTGTAAAGCAATTATCCACCAATTAAAAAATAATTTAAAAAAACATGTGTATACCCATGGCAGATTCATGTTGATGTATGGCAAAACTAATACAATATTGTAAAGCAATTAGCTCCAATTAAAATAAATAAATTTATATTAAAAAAAATAAAGTCTATAACTAGGGCTATAGTCATTTCTCATTTGCTCTTATGACCAGTACCTTAACAGATATTCTAAGGATTGTGAATTTTGTAACTGTGTTCTAAGCTACTAACATTTTCTTTTACAGGATACATACCAAAAACCAGAACAACATACAGGAGATATCTGTTAACTCACATAGCTTTTTAAGGTGTTTACTGAGATATGGCAAGGGTCAAATTCTGGGTACTTAAGAGAACAAATCCAAGTAGAGTGGATTAATTTTATCCACCAAAATTAGAATTATAAAGGAATTTCAACACTAAATTTTTCCATAAGGCTGCTTTAGAAGTTGGCCATTGATTAACTCATAACACAAGGGCATTTATGGAATTCAATTCTGCCTTCATTTCCCCATGTATAACTTTCCCCTAACCTACTCTACCTGAATTCCAGAAGATATGAACCATACAAAAGGAAACTGGAAAGGACGAGGACGAGATCAAAAGCAGCCTGGTAAGATTTAGCATGAGATCAACTGTTCTATTCTAAACATCAAGGGATACCTTCTGTTAAAAAACACAAAGTGCCAGGATTATTTCAAAACCGAGTGCTTCTACAAATAAGTCATAACAATCCTGATAAATGGTATTCACATGCCAACCAATAATGTTAAGATGGCCTCACAATTGTTACTATTTGTACTGCTTAGTACTTGTTGAAATTTCACAATATGTCAGACACCAAACAAAACACAGGAGTGCAGATGGCAGCTGCCCATTGAGTTTAC
Source organism: Aepyceros melampus (assembly GCA_006408695.1). Taxonomy (NCBI): domain Eukaryota; kingdom Metazoa; phylum Chordata; class Mammalia; order Artiodactyla; family Bovidae; genus Aepyceros; species Aepyceros melampus. The sequence continues at coordinate 412,824 of SJXQ01004208.1, read as the reverse complement.
AAACTAACAATCAAAATGACTGCTACTTGGATTTCTAGGGAAGTTAATTACAGGAAAGGACTCAAGCTGGATTTAGAAAGGGCAGAGGAACCAGAGATCAAATTGCCAACATCCACTGGATCATTGAAAAAGCAAGAGAGTTCCAGAAAAACATCTACTTCTGCTTTATTGACTATGCCAAAGCCTTTGACTATGTGGATCACAAAAAAATGGAAAAATTTTAAGAGATGGGACTACCAGGCCACCTGACCTGCCCCCTGAGGAATCTGTAAGAAGGTCAAGAAGCAACAGTTAGACTGGACATGGAACAACAGACTGGTTCCAAATTGGGAAAAGAATACAAGGCTGTATATTGTCACCCTGCTTATTTAACTTATATGCATAGTACATCATGAGAAATGCTGGGCTGGATGAAGCACAAGTTGGAATCAAGATTGCTGGGAGAAATATGCAGGTATGCAGATGACATCAGCCTTATCGCAGAAAGAACTAAAGAGCCTCTTGATGAAAGTGAAAGAGGAGAGTGAAAAAGTTGGCTTGAAACTAAACATTCAGAAAACTAAGATCATGGCAACCGATCCCATCACTTCCTGGCAAATAGATGGGGAAATGATGGAAACAGTGAGTGACTTTATTTCGGGGAGCTCCAAAATCACCACAGATGGTAACTGCAGCCATGAAATTAAAAGACCTTTGCTCCTTGGAAGAAAAGCTATGACCAACCTAGACAGCATATTAGGAGAAGGCAATGGCACCCCACTCCAGTACTCTTGCCTGGAAAATTCCATGGACAGAGGAGCCTGGTGGGCTGCAGTCCATGGGGTCGCTAAGAGTCGGACACAACTAAGCGACTTCACTTTCACTTTTCACTTTTCACTTTTCACTTTCATGCATTGGAGGAGGAAATGGCAACCCAGTCCAGTGTTCTTGCCTGGAGAATCCCAGGGACGGGGGAACCTGGTGGGCTGCCATCTATGGGGTCGCACAGAGTCAGACATGACTGAAGTGACTCAGCAGCAGCAGAAGACAGCATATTAAAAAGCAGACATTACTTTGCCAACAAAGGTCCATCTAGTCAAAGCTATGGTTTTTCCAGTAGTCATGTATGGATGTGAGAGTTGGACCATAAAGAAAGCTGAGCACCAAAGAACTGATGCTTTTGAACTGTGGTATTGTAGAAGACTCTTGAGAGTCCCTTGGACTGCAAGGAGATCCAACCAGTCCATCCTAAAGGAAATCAGTCCGAATATTCATTGGAAGGGCTGAGGCTGAAGCTTAAACTCCAATACTTTGGCCAACTGATGTGAAGAATCGACTCATTTGAAAAGACCCTGATGCTGGGAAAGATTGAAGGCAGGAGGAGAAGAGGATGTCAAAGGATGAGATGGTTGGATGGCATCACCAACTCTATAGACATGAGTTTGAGCAAGCTCCAGGAGTTGGTGATAGGCAGGGAAGCTTGGCATGCTTTAGTCCATGGGGTCGCAAAGAGGCAGACATGACTGAGTGACTGAACCGAACTGAACTCTGACTATCTGATACCTGTGTCATCTGAAGAGTCTATCAAAGCATCCCCATTCTGATGTTCAGCTGTAAACCCATTATACAATGTCAATTGTCAGCTACTGTCTTTCTCTCTTCTTCAGTGTAGGTTCTTAGAACCAAAAGGGTAAACTATAGGCATACCAGGGATCAAATGAAAGAACATTTAATCCTGAGATATTTGACAGCTTCTTTAATAGACATAAAGTTAAAGCCACCAGAATTTTTCTTTTCTAAAGTCTCAGCCATAATGTAACATTTGGCTCTTCTTGACTCCATTTTCAATACTACAGTGCTAAACACGCCTGTGGCTTCTTGCTTTCTCTAACACCCTACATGATGTGGCCTAGCATAACATTCTGTACTTCACTCAATTAGGGTGCAGTCACAATGGCATTTCTCTGTTTGTTGAATATCCTAAGCTTATTTGAACCACAGATTTTTATACTCACCCTTCTCTTTAATTTTCTATCATGTGCTTTTTTGTTAAGTGTAAACAAACTTGCTGCTCTTGTTCATCACTCTATTTCTGGGATCTAAGTTAATAGATAGAAGTACTCAGCAAATGTTAGTTGGTTAAATGTGTGGGGATCAAAAGGTGTGTATTCAAGAGACACATTCTCTCTGCTCTACTTTGGCATAAACCTCATGGTACTAAGGGGTTCCCAGGTGGCTTAGTGGTAAAGACTACAACTGCCCATGCAGGAGATGCAGGAGACTCAGGTCGATCTCTGAGTTGGGAAGATCCCCTGGAGGAGGAAATGTCAACCCACTCCAGTATTTTTGCCTGGATGATCCCACTGACAGAGGAGCTTAGCAGGCTACAGTCCATAGGGTCTCAAAGAGTTGGACATGACTTGGCACACATAGACATACACTTATGGTACTAAACCTCTATTCTCATTCTACAGATCATGTATATGGCTGGTCAAATATCCTATTCCCTGTTTAAATAGGACTCAGGATAATTTTGCAGATATTATTTTATCACCAGGGTAAGGATTAGCCAAGTTTTGTGTATCAGAATACCAGTAAAGAAAAAAAAATATATAATGGTTGTATCTTGGAGACAGGGAGGATTAGGGTAGGTATAGGGAATGCAAGGAAGATAAATGGTTACATGCCAGGAGCCAGCATGAGGAATCCCATCCATGACAAGGTCACGCGGCAGAGATTTGATGGGCAAGGATGAGTCAGATCTCAGGTTTTCCCCCTGGCATTTCCTGAGCATGTACCCCCAAAAATAAGAATCTGCCTGCTTTTCCACTCTTCTGACTTTCTCTGGAAAAAGTTAACTCAGGGCTTTAGTCTTCTGCATTTGAAAGGAGTGTTTCAGCTCAACCCCTCTGATAGCGCTCTAACTTAAACCCTCCAACTTGCCTAACAGGTTCCCTGGACCTTACAGCCCCCAACTGCGAGGGGCACAAAGCCTGAGTATCTTAAAGTTACAGAGCCTTTTCAAAAACATATTGGTGACAGGATTTCACTGTTGACTCAATGACTGCTGCCAGACCTCCTTATTCTTTATCTTTCAGGCACCTGGGAAGATGTTAATCAATGTAAACGGGATATGGAAAAAAGATATATAGTAGTTTTGATGTTAGCAACACTAGACTTTTGAGTTAATTAATACAAATAAGTCTTCTGGTTAACAAACCCTTATCAGAAAAGAGCCGTAAAATGTTAATTGGCCTTTTGGCCAGAAGATGATGTAAATCACCTAAGACTTGTGTGTACAATTGGGTGGCAGAGAGAAAAGCCTGTTCTCGATAAGAGTCAGGGCTGCTGACACTGCATAATTTTATATATTATCCATTGATCTCTATGTTAAAAAAAAAAAAAGGTATAAAAGGCCTTGAAGGACAATAAGGGGAGGGAGCCAGTTGCTGGACTGGTTTCCCCTGTGACTTCTCTCTAATTTCTGGCTGAATTCCCATCTGGGGTGTGGAGGCTCGCCATGTCTACTTACTTGTCCAGGCTCTTAAGTTCTGCGCAAAAGGGAGCCCAGGGCGGGGCACCCTTAGAGATTCAAGAGGGCGCCGGTGGCCCCATGTAGATGGTGCAAGCTCCTTGTCTGGAACTTTATTGGCCTTCCACGTAAACCAAGTTATTCAGCCTTCTTTTCTCCATCTAAAATTTCCTACTATACTATTATTTCCTAATCTAATCTTATATTTCTAAATAAATAAGTATTTTTCTCGCCACACTGTCCTCTGCTTCAAATTCCCTGGATCCACCGGGGCTGGACCCCGACAGTTACAGTTTTTAAAAAGTAATAAACAAAGAAGAAAGGGAATCACCTCTGCTAAGTATGTGAAGGTGAAGGTGAAGTCACTCAGTCATGTCCGACTCTTTGTGACCCCTTGGACTGTAACCTACTAGGCTTCTCTGTCCATGGGATTCTTCAGGGAAGAATACTGGAGTGGATTGCCATTTCCTTCTCCAGGGGATCTTCCCGACCCAGGGATCGAACCCAGGTCTCCCACATTGGAGGCAGACGCTTTAACCTCTGAGCCACCATGTGAACATATTATATAAACAGTTCTTAATGTCACAGACTTTGATCATATCTGTTCCATGGTGTCTGTCCATACAGGTGAAACAGACTTAACTTGTTAAATACCTTACAAACCCAGAGAATGAGTGCTGTTGATCAGCAGTCTCAACAATAGAAATAAAATGTCCAGTTCCATGAAAGGAGCTTACTATCCCAAATATATTTAATCCTGGGGAGAGATAGGGTAGACTAAATAAGGGACTAATATAATTAGTGGTTTCATTACAAACCATGAGCTTTGAGCTAAGATACACTAGGTTCAACTAACTCTGTGTCTTTGGACAAGTTATGCAACATCTCTGTCTCTGATTCCTCACCTGAAAAATGAGGATAAGAAATCCTTGATGATGGTTCCATTGGAAGTTGGAAAAGGAAGTTCCTTTTATTATACAAACTTAAGTAAAAATAAGTTTACCATTTTCAGTTGGAATAGTTATAGTATTTGACCTCTCCAGGTCTTAAATAATATATAATATCTGACCTCTGCTGTAGGTCTTAAAGAAATATAAAACATATAGCATAGCATCTGGTCCATAGTAAATATTTAATAAGCCATCATTAGAATTATTATCACTGCTAGTATTAATTGGTACATATATTGTTAATGGGCTTCCCTGGTGGCTCAGACAGTAAAGAATCTGCCTGCAATGCAGGAGACCCAAGTTCAATCCCTGGGTTGGGAAGATCCCCTGGAGAAGGGAACGGCAACACACACTCCAGTACTCTTGTCTGGACAATCCCATGGGTGGAGGAGCCTGGCAGGCTATAGTTCATGGGCTTGCAAAAAGTCAGACACAACTGAGTGGCTAACAAAACACATATTGTTAATAAATAATAATTATAATTTCTATGTTATGTGGTAATTTATAAACCATCATTAATACAATAAACACAACACATTGACAGCAATGAGTTAAGATATACCACTGGGCTAGGGTGCTACTTGAGAAGAAAGAATCTGGAAGAAGTCAGTTAGGCAACAGGCTTAGTACCAGTACACCATGAAGGTTTGAAAGGATGAAAAAGATATACTGCCTTAGGCACAAAAAGAAGTTAAGAGAAAGCAAACTAAGGCAAGCAGTAAGGAACCTCCAGGTACTGTGAATACTAGCTACCAGGCAAAGGTCAGAACTTGGGAGGTCAAGTTGTTAGTAAGAGTGCCACTCAGTCTTCTGCAGGCTTCTTAGATACACATCTTCTACAATAAAGCCCAGACCCCTAGGCAAAACTTCTGCTCCTTCTTCAAACTGTCCGAAGTATACACTATGTAGGTCATCCCAGCAGCATCTTCATTAACTTGAGATGAGGATGAGGGCAGGGAATCCACCCTGGGGATGGCTGAGAGTCCGAAGGAGGAAATGTTCTAACTCTTGTTTATCTTTTTTGTTGTTCAGTCACTCAGTGGTGTCCGACTCTTTTGTGACCACATGGACTATAGCACACCAAGCTCCTTTGTCCGCTGTTATCTCCTGGAGTTTGCTCGAACTCATGTCCATCAAGTTGGTGACACCATCCAACCATCTCATCCTCTGCTGTCTCCTTCTCCTTCTCTAATCTTACCTGCAAAAAATCTTGACCAGGGCTCTGTGTGAATTCACTCTTGCTCTAGTCTCTAGCATGTAAAAGGCTGCTTATAAATTGCTTGTCAGCTGACAAACAAGTGCCAGTATGAAGTCTGTGATGACGACCAATGTCTCTGGAACTCAAGACAAGTCCTTGTACAAGTACTGTTGTTTCTCCATTGCTGACCTGGGGAAGCTGTGATCAAGGCTGCCTGACAGTCTGAGTTCAGCTCAGTCAGTTCAGGTGCTCAGTTGTGTCCAACTATTTGTGACCCCATGGACTGCAGCATGCCAGGCCTCCTTATCCATCAACAACTCCTGGAGTTTACTCAAACTCATGTCCATTGAGTCAGTGATGCCATCCAACCATGTCACCCTCTGTCATCCCCTTCTCCACCCGCCTTCAATCTTTCCTAGCATCAGGGTCTTTTGAAATGAATCTGTTCTTAGGATCAGGTGGCCAAAGTATTGGAGTTTCAGCTTCAGCCTCAATTCTTCCAATGAATATTCAGGACTGATTTCCTTTAGGATGGACTGGTTGGATTTCTTTGCAGTCCAAGGGACTCTCAAGAGTCTTCTCCAACATCACAGTTCAAAAGCATCAATTCTTCAGTGCTCAGCTTTCTTCACAGTCCAACTCTCACATCCATACATGGCTACTGGAAAAACCATAGCTTTGACTAGATGGACCTCGTTGGCAAAGTAATGTCTCTGCTTTTAAATATGCTGTCTAGGTTGGTCGTAGCTTTTCTTCCAAGGAGTAAGCGTCTTTTAATTTCAGGGCTGCAGTCACCACTGACAGTGATTTTGGAGACCAAAAAAATAATAATAATAATAAAGTCAGCCACTGTTTCCACTGTTTTCCCATCTATTTGCCATGAAGTGATGAGACAAGATGCCATAATCTAAGTTTTCTGAATGCTGAGCTTTAAGCCAACTTTTTTAAGCAAAAAAAAAAAAAAAAAAAGCAGGGTGACAATATACAGTCTTGATGTACTCCTTTCCCGATTTGGAACCAGTCTGTTGTTCTATGTTCAGTTCTAACTGTTGCTTCCTGACCTGAAAATAGATTTCTCAAGAGGCAGGTCAGGTGGTCTGGTATGCCCATCTCTTTCAGAATTTTCCATAGTTTGTTGTGATCCACACAGTCAAAGGCTTTGGCATAGTCAATAAAGCAGAAGTAGATATTTTTCTGGAACTCTTGCTTTTTCCATGATCCAGCGGATGTTGGCAATTTGATCTCTGGTTCCTCTGCCTTTTCTAAAACCAGCTTGAACATCTGGAAGTTCATTATTCATGTACTGTTGAAGCCTGGACTGGAGAATTTTGAACATTACTTTTCCAGTGTGTGAGATGAGTGCAACTGTGTGGTAGGTTAAGCGTCCTTCTTTGGCATTGCCTTTCTTTGGAATTGGAATGAAAACTGACATTTTTCCAGTCCTGTGGCCACTGCTGAGTTTTCCAAATTTGCTGGCACATTGAGTGCAGCACTTTCACAGCATCATCTTTCAGGATTTGAAACAGCTCAACTGGAATGCCATCACCTCCACTAGTTTGTTCATAGTGATGCTTTCTAAGGCCCACTTGACTTCACATTACAGGATGTCTGGCTCTAGGTGAGTGATCACATCATCATGATTATTTGGGTCATGAAGATCTGTTTTGTACAGATCTTCCATGTACTCTTGCCACCTCTTCTTAATATCTTCTGCTTCTGTTAGGTTCATACCAGAGACTCAGGTTGATTTTTATTAGTTGTGTAATCTAGCCCTGGCACAGTTCCCACTAACAATCTCAAATTATTTAGATTTTATTTTGAAAAATGCCACAGGCCAAGTCTATTTAAAATGTTTCCCACAACGGGGACCTAAAAATGTTACGTTTCTATCATTAGGTACAACCAGAGCTTAGCAAATTTGAGAAGGCAGACTGATGAGTGTGCAAGAATGGGAATTATAATTTTTTTTTCTGTCCTCCCTCTACATCCTGAGGAGGACAAGGAACATGTTCAGGCTCAATATATGCCAAGGGCTTTCACAATGATGTTGAAGCAATGCCTTACATACAATTTTACACATTTGTCATCTTTCAAGTGTTTCCATATCTCCTATTTTACTTAATTCTGGCAATAATACAGCATAAAAGTTCAGAGTATCATCTATATTTTGCATAGGAAAAGAAGATGCAAAGAGGATAAATAAATTAGTCAAAATCGTACAGCTTGTCAGTGGATTAGAAAAGAGGTTTTGTTAGACCCTGGTTACTCTCAGAACTTGATGATATCAGCCAAATTAACTCATAGTTATCCATACCAGTTCACGGATACTCATACAATTTTACACATTTGTCATCTTTCAAGTGTTTCCATATCTCCTATTTTACTTAATTCTGGCAATAATACAGCATAAAAGTTCAGAGTATCATCTATATTTTGCATAGGAAAAGAAGATGCAAAAGGATAAATAAATTAGTCAAAATCGTACAGCTTGTCAGTGGATTAGAAAAGAGGTTTTGTTAGACCCTGGTTACTCTCAGAACTTGATGATATCAGCCAAATTAACTCATAGTTATCCATACCAGTTCACGGATACTCACAGAAAGAAATGTGGATGTGTAAAGATAACACTTAAAGAACACAGTTATTAAAATGCACAGCAATGAATTTGCAAATTTATAAATAAACCTTGCTTTCTATTCCAAAGGTTTAATGCTAGCTACTGTAGGCCATAATGTATACTTTTTTCACAGAAATATTTCTAAAGTAAAATGTTGACCATCTTGGGTTTCCTAAGGGGAAAAGACCTAGAATTTAAAATATACATGAAAAATACAGATGTCCCTTTCCAATTCCCATTTATAAAACATGCTAATATATAATATCTAAAGCTTTATTTCAAATTTTGAGTTTATATGAATTTGTTGTGTCACCAGGACTAACCTACTGAAAAGAAACTAAATAAATTAGGGAACTCTTTCATATCTACCAGCAGAAGCCCAGGTAAAATGCCTCACGGTATAGTCGAAAATTTCTAAATGGTTCTTTCAATTGTCTTATGCTCATTTCAAAATACTTTCCTTGAAAATTACAGAACCATTTAATGGTTAATCAACTAAAACAAAATTTGGTTTCTGACATTTTTTAAATGTAAATTGACTGTTGTTCATAACTATCAATTAGTCAATCTAGATCACTGGATGATATTGCTCTCAAAACAAAAGAACTATGAACTGATATTATACTTAATTTAGGGAAGGGAAACAAACGAATAAACAAATAGGATATCAGGCCCTTTGGTGAATTCCATTTCTCAAGAATCATTATAAAATAAGATATTACTGAAAAATATATTTGATAGTGTAGAAAAGGAGACTTTCAGATGAGTGCAGAAATAAGTACTGTAGCTCACCAGGCTCCTTCGTCTATGGAATTCTCCAGGCAAGAATATTGGAGTGGGTAGCCATTCCCTTCTTCAGGGGTCTTCTTGACCCAGGGATCAAACCTGAGTCTCCTGCACTGCAGACAAATTCTTTATCGCCTGAACCACCAGGGAAGCCCAGAAATAAGTACATATAACAGCAAACATGCACTGTTAATATTTTAAGAGTAAAGAGGAAGAGAAAAAAGGGAGGATATAACTTTCTAATATCAGAAATAAAAGAGGAGACATAAACACAAATCCTATGAATACTAAAAGGAAAACAAAGGAATATTATGAACAACTATATGCCCACAAACTTGATAACCTAGATGAAAAGGACTGAATGTTTTGGCTTTTTTTTTTTTTTTCAAAAAGGCACAATATGCCAAAACTCATACATGAAGAAGCAGAAAATATGAATAAACTTACAGCTATTAAAGTAATTGAATAGATAATTAATAACCTTCCAAAGGAGAAAGCACCAGGCCCAGATGGACTCACTGGTAAATTCTATCAAATATTTAAGAAATAAATTAAACCAATTTTCTATACTCTCTTTTAGAAGACTGAAGAAGAGGGAATGCTTTCTAACACATTCTATGAGGCTTTTGTTACCCTAATACCAAAACCAAAGACATTAAAAGAAAACCACAGATTAATATCTCCTATAAACATAGATGCAAAATCCTCAACAATATATCAGCAAATGAAATCCAGCAATGGAGAAAAAGAATTATATACCACAACCAAGTGAGTTTTCCTGGTTCAACATTCAAAAAGCAGTTAATGAAATCCGTCATATCAACAGGCTAAAGAAGAAAAAACACATGATCCCATCAGTAGACACAGGAAAAGCATTTGACAAAATCCGAAACAAGAATTCTCAGTAAACTAGTACTAGAGGGGAAATTCCTCAACTTCATAAAGAATATCTACAAAAAGCCAACAGCTGACATCATACTTGGTGATGAGGAACTAGAAATATTTCCACTATGATCAAGAATGAGGCCATATCTCCTCTCTCACCACTCCTTTTCAACATGCTACTAGAACTCCCAGTTAAAACTGAAGTAGACACGAAATTCATAGATTATATGATTTTCTATATAGAAAATCTGAAAGAACCAACAAAAAAAGCACCTGGAATGAAAAAGCATCTATGTCAAGGTTGTAGGTTATATGGATATAACTGACACAAAAGTCTATTGCTTCCCTATATGTCAGCAATGAACACTTTGAAATGAAAAACATAATACCATTTCTATTAAAAAATACTAAACAAAGAACATACACACACACAGACACACACACACACACACATATATATATAACAAATTGCTTACACTATCCATATAATGATAAGTACAAAACTGAAAGGGCTTCCCAAGTGGCACTAGAGGTAAAGAACCCACCTGCCAATGCAGGAGACATAAGAGATGCTGGCTCGATCCCTGGGTCAGAAAGATCCCCTGGAGGAGGGCATGGCAACCTACTCCAGTATTCTTGCCTGGAGAATCCCATGGACAGAGGAGCCTGGTGGGCTACAGCCCACAGGATCACAAACAGTCAGACACAACTGAAGCAACTTAGCACGCATGCAGGCACATCACATGTAATCAGGGAAATACAAGTGAAAACAATGAGATACTACTAAACACCTACTAGAATGGCCAAAATCCAGAACAAGTGACAACACCAAAAGCTGATGAGGATGCGGATCAACAGGGACACTCATCCATTAATGGGAGGAATGCAAAATGGTGCAGCCACTTTGCAAGACAAATTTCTTACAAAATGAAACACACTCTTACCATGCGAGCTGGCATTCATATTCTTGGTATCCATCCACATTATAACCACACAAAAACCTGCACATAGACATTTATAGCAGTTTTTTTTTTCATAATTACCAAAATTTGGAAGCAATCGAGATATCTTTCAGTTAGGTGAATGGATAAACAAATTGTGGTACATCTAGACAATGACATATTATTTAATGCTAAAAACAAATGAGCTATCAAGCCAGGAAAGACATGGAGGAACCTTAAATACATTTACTTAGAAAAAGTCGCCAATCTAAAAAGGCTGTAGGATTCCAACTAATGACCTTGTATAAAAGTCAAATCTATGGAGACAGTAAAACATCAGTGGTTGCCAAGGTTGAGAGGGTAGGGGGCTATGAATAGGTAGAGGACTGAAGATTGTTAGAGGAGGAAAAAATACTCTGTGTGATACTATAGTGGTGGATACATGTCACTATATGCTTGTCCAATCCCACAAAATGCTGAATATCAACAGTGAACCACAATGAAAACTATGGACTTGGGGGATAATGATGTGTCAGTGTAAGTTAATCAGTTGTAACAAATGTTCTGCTCTGATGGTGGATTTTGATAATGGCATATGCATGTGTGGAGGCAGGAGAAATATGGGGAATCTCTGTACCTTCCTCTCAATTTTACTGCGAACCTAAAACCAATTTGAAATTTTAAGTCTTTTTTTTAAAGTTCAAGTGGGACAAAGCTATGACCAATTTCTTTATTATTACTATTATTATTTTAAAGTTATTTTTTAATTGAAGGAAAATTGCTTTACCATGTTGTGTTGGTTTCTGCTGTACAACATGAAAAATCAGCTATAATTATACATTACCATTTTATGCAGAGCCACAACATTTTAGATGCATTCACATGATATTTTTGAGGTCCTTCTATGTGCCATGTATATTAAAAAGCAGATGTAAACTTAATACAATCACAGAAATATCTGTGCTATAATAAGAAGTTGGGGGAACACAAAATCTTTTGAAAATTTTCACTTTTCTCCTTTTGAGCCTATAAACAAATAGTCTTATAAATAAGACTTATAGTCTTATAAATAAGTTGTAAAGTGCTCAGGACATCTTTGTGTCTTTTTTTAGTTTGTTTTTAATAATGTCAGCTTTCATAGGTGATACACCTAGTTTATAAGCATGTCAATATAATAGGTTTGAATTTATGTACATTTGTTCCATTAGGCAGAAACACAGTTAATAAACAAGGATTCATTGGAGGTATGAACAGAGAATATTTTATTAACAATTTTTTTCTCCTGCTGAAATGAACACTCACCCTTTGGCATGACATGATAATCTCCAACCCAAGACTACTCAAACGTAATTTCCTAATGGTTCATTATGCAGTCTGAGAAAAGGTCAACCCAGGGACTTAACTGCACTAGAGTTAAGAATTCTTACTCCTTGGGAATGTGGTCATTGGAGTCAGAGAAGCTGTTTCAGAATCCAACTCTATCATGTCCTAAGCATGGATCTTTGGACAGAGCCTGAAGTTTCATTCTTGCATATGTAATATGTGACTTAATAAAAGGGCTTTCCTGGTGGCTCAGTTGGTAAAGAATCTGCCTGCAATGCAGGAGACCTGAGTTCAATCCCTGGGTCAGGAACTTCCCCTGGAGAAGGAAATGACAACCACTCCAGTATTCTTGCCTGGAAATCCCATGGATAGAGGAGACTGGCGGGCTACAGTCCATGGTGTCACAAAGTGTTGGGCAGAACTGAATATCCTGATAGGGTTGTTGTGTTACATAAGTGTTAAAAACTATGAAGGGTCTGAGACTTTACTGTACTTCCAAGTTTCATGAGTGTTGGTAGAAGAAAAAAGACTCTTGAGTCAGAAACAGTGGACAGTTAATTATTCATTGCAATAGAAATAGCCAGAGTATCAGCATTTGCGTTGCTTCCCCAAACCCAGTTCCCACAAAGCAATACAAAGAGGGCCAGATGACACTCTACACAAGCAGTAGGCTGCATTATAGGAGAAGAATCCCATGCTTAGGAAGCACAAGTCTTTAATAATGGGACAAAGGCATGCCTGCCTTTTGCTCCAGAGAGAGTTATTATCTATATTTTCCAAGGCTGCAAGCAAAATTGTCATTCACTCTGGTGGAAGACACAATTTCTACCTTTTATGGCTGTTCTCGATACATATATTCCTGAAAAGATAATCTGGGACAGGGGACAGTTTTTTCTGCTCATAAGTCATGCAGAAATATAAGAGATCCATTGGAAATTGTCTCTCAACAATGAGCTCATTTAAAACACTTAGCATGATACCCAACGTGTAGCAAGTGCTCAACAGAAAGTAACCCCTTTAACATCACCACTGTATAATTAATACCTTATCCACTGACTTCCAAGTCAAGCTGTAAAGTAAATCTAGATATTTTGTTTTGTTGTTTAAAGAAAGAGTATACAATGGATCAGGTTACAATAGAAATTATATATATTCTAAAAACTACTTGCTCAAGATAAAATTTTCTTATCAAAATGTCATTTGCCCTGAATTCAAAATAAACTGTAATTTATCTGGAGGTAGAGTAGTTAAGTCAGACACTGACTCAAGAAAAATACTGTGTGTGTGTGTGTGTGTGTGTGTGTGTGTGTAAAATAACCTACTCATAGATAACTGTGAATTAAGGATCTTTCCAGTGGCAAGTTTGTCACCCTTCTCCAGGAAAGCAATCGCAATCTGCCACCTAAGGATACAAGTAGCTAGTCCAAAATCTGTTGCCAATGACTGACTGGGATGTGGGTAAAGGTAAAGGCATAATCAAGGGAAATTTAAAAGATTGCCTGCCACCACCAGAATCCACAACATGTTGTTATTGACCCCTGCTTTATTGTTTGGTGGAAGACAGTTTTAAAAGAGTCAATCTGTGACACAGTAAGACGATAACCAAAAAGCTCTTCAGAAATCAGTGGAGAATCCCGATGTCCATTTTAAAAAAGAACAAAGTCTCCTCCAGGAAACCTTCTACAGCCAATTGTACTGACTCTATAATTATAGTTGAACAGTGTGGTCAGGGATGCCATATAATGTGGCTCCTCCATCAGTGATACTGTGTCCATGATTCAACCCACTCTGGATCGCATAACACTATAGCATTTACTACTAAAAAATAATGGCATAGCATTGGATCCATACAGTTCCAACCCATGCTGTTGAAGGGTCAACTGAATTTCTTACTTCTCCACTTCTTTTCATTTAGATTACACTGATATTTCTGTATCTGTCAATAAGTAGTTTTGTAAGTATTCTTACAATATTCACAAACTTCGCTTTATCATCCAAGTCACATTGCAAACACTTCAAAAGCACCGAGTTTCCTTTTCTGTGGTTATCTTCTTGCCCATACAGAAGATAGAGTATTGTATTTTTGTGTTGACAATTATATACGTCAATTGTCTTAGCAACTAAGCTGTAACACCCTATGTCTCTCTGATCTATTCTCTGATCCCTGCCTACCCACCATAACTGCCACTGTCAGAGGTCTTAAAAGACTGGTAACATGCAAAAGTTCTGCATGCTGCTCTAACTTCACTCTATGACCCACTAACATTGGATTTCTGCCCCTTTAGTCTATTGAATTTCTATCAATAGACTCACGGATATCTTACTTGCGAAATCTAACGACCTCTTCTTCACTCTCATTCCTTCAACTTTCTAAACCTCTTGTTATTTCTAAGATATCTTTCACTTAGGACTGTCTACTTCTATGATCACTCTTTTTAACTCTACAGTTGGCTCTTCTTTTTCCCTGTGTGTTACGCATTCAGTCATGTCTCACTCTTTGCAATCCCATGGACTTTAGCCCACAGGCTCCTCTGTCCATGGAACTGTCCAGGCAAGAATACTGGAGTGGGTTGCCATTCCCTTCTCCAGGGGATCTTCCCAAGACTGGGACTGAACCCGGGTCTCCTGCATTGTAGGCAGATTCTTTACCGTCTGAACCACCACGGAAGCCCCTTTTTCCCTGAGGTATCTCCAAAATGTTAGCCATCCTCCCCTAGGCCTTGGGATTCCTACTTCAGTTTTATTTGCTTGCTTGTTTCTTTATTTTGTCCCTCCAGCTTTCACCTCTGTAAATTTTGTTAAAACACTAGATTTCAACCACAAACTAAGTGCTGAAGACATCGAAGTCTGTAATACTTTTCTCTAGTTCTGTACTGTCTCCTAAGTTCCAGCCCAGTACATCCATTTAACTATAATTGTATATTAACATCATGAAGCACTTATCAGTTCCAGGACTGAATCTCCTCCCTACAATCTGTTATTGCTCCTATGTTGTCTATAATAATTAGAGAGGCATCGCTAACCAAACTATCTAGTTTCTCAAGTTAGATGCCTCAAAAAATCCTCCATTCCACATATCTGTACTTATTTCCCTTACACAAGGTTTGCTAATTCTGTTTTAAAATGCTCCTCTTACCTGATATTTCATCTAGGTCCTGCCACAGTTCAAGCACCAACCGTGTCTTCTCTGTACTACTAAATTAGGATCTTAATAGGTTTCCCTGTCTTCATTTTTTCCCTCCTCCAACCTTTTGGTCAAAAGAAATTATTTAATTTTCTGAAAGTGTTTATAAGCAGAATTAGAAGGATGGGAGTATACAGAGACATGTGATCACAAGCTAAAGTTCATGTTTAAAGTGTTATAGAAGCAATAAAAAAAAAAGTAAGGTAAAAATGTCCTGAGGCTAGAAGAGAAGGCAAAGAATTAGGCAAGCTATAAAACTGTCAATGATAGTGGACAGTGGCAGAAAGGAAGATGTCGATGGAGGAAAAATCCTCTAGGAGGAATCTATCCTAGGCGCTCTGTTTTTCTTGTTCTATGTCCTCTCCCTGGGTTATTTTAACCATTGCTTCAAATCCAAAATCCATATCTCAATACATCTCTAGCCCTGATGCCTCTCCTAAGTTCTAGACTCATACATCTAACCACCTATAGGATATCTCTATTGGGATGTCCCACAGGTATCTTAGTATGTCTAAAGGTGAACACACTTAGTTTCTTTTTCATTTTCCATATAAGCACATAGCATCATCATCTACATAGTTCCCTATAACAGAAACCTGGGAATTAGCCTATTCATTCTCTCATCCTGGCCCTTCTTTGACATTCGTAACAATTCTGCTTAACAAAAAGCTCTGGACGTGCATAACTCCATCCTAAACACCACTGTCCTTTGTTTACATTTTGAATTATGGTAGCAAATGCTACTGGAGAAGAGTGGAGAAATAACTCCAGAAAGAATAAAGAGATGGAACCAAAGCAAAAAAAAATACCCTGTTAAGCCCAAGTAAGATGGTAGGTGTTGCAAGAGGGAATCAGAGGACAGACACACTGAAACCATACTCACAGAAAACTAGTCAATACTTAAAAGCTATTGCACAGCAAAGGAAACTATAAGCAAAGTGAAAAGATAGCCCTCCAAATGGGAGAAATTAATAGCAAATGAAACAACTGACAAAGGATTAATTTCCAAAATATACAAGCAGCTCATACAACTCAATACCAGAAGAGCAAACAACCCAATCAAAAAGTGGGAAAAAGACCTAAACAGACATTTCTCTAAAGAAGACATATAGATGGCTAACAAACACATGAAAAGATGCTCAACATCTCTCATTATTAGAGAAATGCAAATCAAAACCACAATGAGATATACCTCACTCTGGTCAGAATGGCCATCATCAAAAAGTCTACAAACAATAAATGCTGGAGAGCGTGTGGAGAAAAGGGAACACTCTTGAGCTGTTGGTGGGAATGTAAATTGATACAGCCACTATGGAAGACAGTATGGAAACTCCTTAAACTAGAAATAAAACCGCCATATGACCCATGCAGTCCCATGCATGGAAGCATGTTCTAGCTGTCCATTGACAGATGAATGGATAAAGAAGTTGTGGTAAATATACACAATGGGATATTACTCAGCCATAAAAGGAACACATTTGAGTCAGTTCTGATGAAGTGGATGAATCTAAAACCTATTACAGAGAGTGAAGTGAGAAAGAGAAAGATAAAGAAAGATAGTATTCTAACACACATGTATGGAATCTAGAAAAATGGTACTGAAGAATTTATTTATAGGGCAGCAGTGGAGAAACAGACGTAGACGTTGTGGACATGGAGAGAGGGGAGGAGAGGGTGGAAAGAGTAACATGGAAACTTACATTACCATATGTAAAATAGGTAGCCAATGGGAATTTGCTGTATGGCTCAGGAAACTCAAACAGGGGCTCTGTATCAACTAGAGGGGTGGGATGGGGAGGGAGACGGGAGGGAGGTTCCAAAGGGAGGGGATATAGGTATACCTATGACTCATTCACATCGAGGTTTGACAGAAAACAACAAAATTCTGTAAAGCAATTATCCTTCAATTAAAAAATAAATGAAATTTAAAAAGCAACTCTGTGATGACCTAGAGGGGTGGGATGAGGGATGGGAGGGAGGCTCAAGAGAGAGGGGATATATGTATACACATAGCTGATTCATTTTGTTGTACAGCAGACACTAACACAACAGTGTAAAACAATTATACTCCAACTGAAAAAAAAGATGAAAAAAAAACAACAAAAACTGGTCAGAGGCATCTTTATTATAAACCCTGGTCTGAACCTCAGGACAAAATTGTCACTCCCTCATTTGTTTGTTATCTATATACTTCTACACAGGTATTACTTGCTATTATGTTAGTATAATATATTACTATATTATAGATAACGGTTTTATCTATTTATTTATTTGTCTGTGCCAGGCCTTAGTTGTAGCATATGGGATTTAGTTTGCTGACCAGGGATAGAACCCAGGGCCCCTGCTTTGGAAGCATGGAGTTTAGTCACTGGACCACTAGGGAAGTCCCTGTAAATAGCTTTTTATTGACTGTCTGTCTACTAGATTCGAGTTCCTTGAAGGCAGACACTATGCCTTGCCAGACAATGTATAATAAATGTTCAATAAATATTTGTTCAGTTTGACTGAAAGCAGAGTGAATGGGAATGTTCTGGATCTGTAACAATTCCAAACAAGGGGAGAAATCCCACTCATTTCCTGGACAGCTCTTAGGGATGCAAAGTCAGTTACCTCACTAGAAAGAAGTCAGGTGCATTTTAACTTACAGGACTCCCATGATTTTCCAGTCACAACTTCCTGTGATGCCTTCTTTTTCAACAAAGATTTATGGAGCACCTATTGTGTGCCAAGGACTGTTTCTTCTCCCTCTCCTTTAACAGGGCAGTGGTTCCTGCCATAGTGTCATTAGGTCCTGGCTAAGTCTTGGGTTGAAGCCCAGGGGGAATACCTGTGGCCAATAGGACTGTGAAATGTGCAATTCCAAGGACATCATCCTGCAAACTCAGCTATAAACAACCCCTCCTGCAACTGTACAGTCTTGGAGACTCTGTTGAAATTCTCATATTCGCAGCTACAGTTCTTGGAACTTATGAAAGAATTGCTTATGTTCCAAGTCAGTAAATTTTATGAAGCTAGGGTCCCTAATACAGGGCAGGATAAGAAGAGAGGTCAAGATGTGATGCCAATTGGGTGAGAAGCTGAAGAAAACTCTTACCTGATACAGTTAAAACACGTGGAAGAAAAGATTGATGAGAGATTCATTCATATTTTAAATACAGTTTTATAGCCTCAGGAGCAGGTATCTAAGAAGCAGATAAAAAAAGTTAACCTTGAAGGACATTTTGAGTGCAGGAGTGTAAACATGAGTGGACCACAGTTCTTTCCCTAAAGGAGCCAGACGCACTGTTCTTACTTTATTACCAGCAATGGCTAGTTTGGGCCAAAATTAGAAAGAGTTCTTCTCTGTGACTAATAAATATGCTTCTGTTTTTCTGGAACTCTCATTAAAACTCCAGATCTCCAAGCAATTACTTCAAACATTCATATTTTTGATCACAGTATACATACTATTTAAACATGTCGCAAAGAGTCAGACGTGACTTAGTGACTAAACAAACAACAACGAGGATGAACGTGGCACATTGTTCCCAGTGCGCAGAATACTTTCATATGTGTTGAAAGTGACTGAATTCATTCCCACCAAGTTTTTATAATGAGATTAAAAAATCAATCCTGGAACTTCCCAAAGGAATACTAGGCAGATTTACAAATGAATCATCCAGCAGATGGTAAGACTTGGATTTTTGCACGCTTTGCAGACATTAGCATACTTCAAGGTAGTTATGCATTGAAAAAATGTTACTCAATTATGGGGGGTGGTGGTGGTGGTGTCTGAATTAGTGATAGTCTATAGAAAACTTAAAAAAATACTCTTCTAATTCTCAAACTTCCAAATTACCCTAACCATTAACAAAGTGTTTATCAAGTAGACTTCACTCTTAATAGATAAAGTTTCTCTTTTAATTAGCATACTAAATGAATGCTGTCAAAGTTCTTGAAAACAGTCTCCTTTTAATCTTGTCTACATCATTACTCTGCTGAACAGGCTCATTCTTTTGATGTGTGGCAAAGAATAATCGAGACATTTCCTATTGGAATTGATGGTCTCACTCTATAGTGATCCACTGCACCAGATGAATTTCTAAATAGACTTTGAAAGTTATGTAGGTGCTGTGCCCATCAACTGGGTAAAGACAAATGCAAGGCTTTGCTTTGAAGCAGGCTGGGCACTGTTCTTAGTGTTCTCTTCAGGCTTGGGTTATGTATTTCTTATTGTGAAAACTAGCTGTTTGCATATGAATGTCAGTCTTAACTCGTGGTTCTTTCTGCTGAGTTTATGTGGCAGCCCAGATGAATGAACATTGCTCAGTCGTGTCTGACTCTTTGTGACCCCATGGACTATACAGACTATGGAATTCTCCAGGCCAGAATACTGGAGTGGGTAGCCATCCCCTTCTCGGGGGATTTCCCAATCCAGGGATTGAACTCAGGTCTCTGGCATTGCAGGCGGATTCTTTACCTGCTGAGCCACCAGGCAGCCGAGGTAGATAGTGAATGAAACCTTGAGTGACCTACGTGCCTTGCCTTTTAGGAAACAAGTTCTGTATCACCTTTTTGCATTCCAGAATGGTTAAATTAGGGTCAGCGTCCCCCGCCCCTCCCCCCCAATTACGAAGAACTGGGGAAATTAAGCACCATTCTAAAGACTTAGGGAAAAAGTAGACTTCTGAAAAATGATTTAATAGAGAAACTAAAAGAAAAAATGTAAATGCTATTTTGCATTCTCCAGAAGAGGCAAAAAGACACAGTCCCTATGATAGGAGCAGAAAGCTGTTAAGAAGAAAAGCAGGCTGATTTTTAGTTGAGATGCAAAAGTAACAATGCAAAGAAAGTAAATATGAAACATAGGAGTGAAAAACATCTATGCTGAAGTATAGAAATGACCCTGAAAAGATTTTAATCAGTGATTGGAAGACAAACTTGAGAAATGGTATGTTAGACTACAGATGAAAGGGATGAAGAACTGAAAATGAAAAAGATAGTAGTAGGAGGTCAGAGAAGGAAAAAACTACACAAATTAATGAATCATAGATATTTTGAGACTGAAGCCACTCAGTTGGAACAGAAGCAGTAATCAAAGATAAAGTTGAAGGCAGCTTGCCTAAACAGAAAAAAGTAAGGTTTGAGTCTGCATATTGAAAGGGCTTGTGTTCCAGAAAAAAATTTAAAAATCAGGGAAAGTAATCCACAATTACATATATACTAGCAAAATTTTTGAGATACAAAGATAAAGAAAAATGTCTGCCTACAAAGGAAAAGCAATCACTATCAGCTTGGTTCCTAATTCCCTTTCACAGCATATAAATAGCAGAAGATAATTGAGAAATTGTTCCGAATTTAATGTAAATTCAGTAAATCTGTACCTAAGCTGTTGTTCATGTGTATCTCATTAACCAACATGTCATTCCTGAAAAGAATTATTTGAGGTGTACTTAAGCCAACTGAAACATGAATCAAAATAAATTTTGTAGAGCTGTCCTGTTTCATAAAATACAGCTGTTGAGCACTTGAAATGTGGCTAATTCTGAGATCTGTAAGTATAAAATACACATTGGGTTTTAAAAAAGGAATAATGTAAGAATCTCATTAATCAATTTATATGGATAACTTGTTTAAATATAATATTTTGGATTTATTGACTTAAAGAACATAATTTATTGAATTAATTTTACCAATATGACTTTAATAAATATAGCTACTGGAGAATTTAAAATTATACACATGGCTTCTCTGTATTGGACAGTGCGGCTCTAGATGATAAATTATTATGTTAAAGAACTGTTGAGCACCAAAACCAGGTCAATGTATCCTTAAGTCCAAAGTTAAGGATAAACAAAGTTGGAAGGCAACACGTAATGTTAAACAGAGTTCTTAACAGTGGAACTTCTTAATATTAAAATATCAATTTTGAAACAAAATATAAAAATTCATATAACATCAGTGAAAGAGAATAGAAGAATTGGAAGGCTACCTTTTTGTTGTTGTTGTTGATAGGTAAGAAGTGGATTTAGTCAGAGAGAAGTACACTTCACAGACAGAGTGTGGGGCCATTGCGGAGGGCGAGTGTAGCAGCCTCAGAATGTGGCATAGTTAGCTTTTATGGGCAGGGTAATTTCATAGGCTAATAAGTGGGAAGAGTATTACTAAGATCACAGACCTGGGTTTCAGGACCTAATAAAGCTCAGGTTCTTGATGTCTTATTACAGAAAGAATTCCATGAGAGACAAAGTGATAGGTAAGAAGTGGATTTATTCAGAGAGAAACACACTCCACAGACAGATTGTGGGTCATCACAGAGAATGAATTCAATGGCCAGGAAGGCTAATTTAATAATTTCATACAGGCAGGAGTAATAGAAACTGGGTTGTTATTGATGTTGACAGTAAGATAATAGAAAAAGAATATAAGAATGTATATTTTAAAATTTAAAAATAACTATCATAGTTTTCAGTTATTACAACTATGTATTATTTCAATTAAATAAAGACATCACTTTGCCGACAAAGGTCCGTACAGTCAAGGCTATGGTCTTTCCAGCGGTCATGTACAGTTGTGAGACCTGGACGTTAAAGAAGGCAGAGTACTGAAGAATTGATGCCTTTGAACTGTGGTGCTGTAGAAGACTCTTGAGAGTCCCTTGGACAGCAGGGAGATAAACCAGTCAATTTTAAAGGAAATCAACCCTGAATACTCATTGGAAGGACTGGTGCTGGTGCTGAAGCTGATGCTCCAATATTTTGGCGAACAGCTGACTCATTGGAAAAGACCCTGATGGTGAGAAAGATTGAGGGCAGAAGGAGAAGAGGGCCTCAGAAGATGAGATGGCTAGATGGCATCACCAGTGGAATGGACATGAACTTGGGCAAACTCTGAGAGATGGTGAGGAACAGGGAGGTCTGAAGTGCTGCAGTCCATGGAGTCACAAAGAGTCAGACATGACTGGGCAATTGAACAACAGCATTATTTCAAAAGGCAAAACTAAAACAAAAAAATGATAAGCAAGAATATTTCAGGCAAGCATAAGGAAAAAGGAGATAGCTATGGCAGTGTTGAACTTTATGAAAAGCAGAACTCAGGAAATAAAGAGCTGAGTCATTTTCTATTGATAAAGGTTGTAGTCCACAGTGCAGATGTGATAGCTGTATACCTTTTTCTCTACACATAGGGTGAATCTTTTCTTTAAATAAAGTGCCCATGAAATAGTTACAAAAATTACGCTATGTTGGATGACTGATGAACATCAGTAAATAACCTAAAGCAAGATTTGATTACATAGAGCATAATCTCTGACTATATTGTTATAAAATATAGAAAGCAAACAGAAAAAAATTAAAGAAGGAAAGAAAAAAGGAACAAAGAGAAAAAGAAAATGGAAGAACGAAGAAAAGCCGAGAAGCCTACATAACAACAACCAAAAATACTTTAACCATTTGAGGTATGTTTTCAGAAACTGTCAACTTCTGGGTCAAAAAGAAAATAAAAATTTTCATTGCAGTCTTCTTAGAAAGGATAGTCAATGGGAAGTTGGCATGCCAAAACTGGTGACTTGTACCAAAGCTATAGGCACAAATACTCTGCTGAAAAAAAAATTAGGGAAAAAAGAGGAAGATAAACTTATTCAAAGTAGAGGGAATGAACATATAAACCTAAAAGCAAAAACAAATGAATTAGGAATGAGAAAAGCAGTAGAATGTATAGATTCATGAGCCAGTTCCTTAAGGCAACAAAAGTAACCTTGAGAATGGCCCTCCCGAGAAAGCCTGTGATGATAGAATGTTTTATATTTTCGCCATCCAATGCAGTAGCTACTAATCACATGTGTCTTTTATGCATCTGAGGTGTGACTGGTACAACTGAGGAAGTAAAATTTTAATTTTATTAAATTTTAATTTTTAATTGAAGTATAGTTAATTTACAGTGTTGTGTTGTGATTCAGGTATATCTGAATCACTTTGCTGGACACCTGAAATTAACACAACATTGTAAATCATCTACACACACACACACACACACACACACACACATATATATATATACTTTTTTCGGATCCTTTTTTACTGTAGGTTATTATAAGATACTGAATATAATTTTAAGCATTCCTTGGCATTGCCTTTCTTTGGGATTGGAATGAAAACTGGCTTTTTTCAGTTCTGTGGCCACTGCTAAGTTTTCCAAATTTGCTGGCATACTGAGTGCAGCACTTTCACAGAATCATCTTTTAGGATCTGAAATAATTCAGCTGGATTCCATCATCTCCACTAGCTTTGTTCATAGTGGTGCTTCGCAAGACCCACTTGACTTTGCATTCCAGGATGTCTGGCTTTAGGTGAGTGATCACAGCATAGTGATTATCTGGGTCATAAAGATCTTTTTTGTTTAGTTTTCTGTGTATTCTTGCCACCTCTTCGTAATGTCTTCAGTTTCTGTTAGGTTCATACAATTTCTGTCCTTCATTGTGCCCCCATCTTTGCATGAAATGTTTGCTTGGTATCTTAATTTTCTTGAAAAGATCTCTAGTCTTTCCCATTATGTTGTTTTTCTCTATTTCTTTGCATTGATCACTGAGGAAGGCTTTCTTATCTCTCCTTGCTGGTCTTTGGAACTCTGCATTCAAATGGGTATATCTTTCCTTTTCTCCTTTGCTTTTCACTTCTCTTCTTTTCACAGCTATTTGTAAGGCCTCATCTACAACCATTTTGCCTTTTTGCATTTCTTTTTCTTGGGGATAATCTTGATCACTGCCTCCTGTACAATGTCACAAACCTCTGTCTATAGTTCTTCAGGCACTCTATCAGATCTAATCCCTAGAAACTGTATGCAAGTCAAGAAGCACCAGTAAGAACTGGACATGGAACAAAACACTGGTTCCAAATCAGGAAAGGAGTACATCAAGACTGTATATTGTCACCCTGGTTATTTAACTTATATGCAGAGTACATCATGAGAAATGCTGGACTGGATGAAGCACAAACTGGAATCAAGTTAGCTGGGAGAAATATCAATAATCTCAGACATGCAGATGACACCACCCTTATGGCAGAAAGTGAAGAAGAACTAAAGAGCCTCTTGATGAAAGTGAAAGAGGAGAGTGAAAAAGCTGGCTTAAAGCTCTACATTCAGAAAACTAAGATCGTGAAGTTTAGTCCCATCACTTCATGGCAAATAGATGCGGAAACAATGAAAACAGTGAGAGACTTTATTTTCTGGGGCTCCAAAATCACTGCAGATGGTGACTGCAGCCATAAAAGATGCTTGCTCCTTGGAAGAAAAGCTATGACCAACCTAGACAGCATACTAAAAAGCAAAAAAGGTCCATCTAGTCAAAGTTATGATTTTTCCAGTGGTCATGTATAGATGTGAGAGTTGGACTGTGAAGAAAGCTGAGCGCCAAAGAATTGATGCTTTTGAACTATGGTGTTGGAGAACACTCTTGAGAGTCCCTTGGACTGCAAGGAGGCCAAAGCAATCCATCCTAAAGGAAATCAGTCCTGAATATTCATTGGAAGGACTGATACGAAGCTGAAACTCAAATACTTTGGCCACCTGATGCGAAGAGCTGACTCTGTTGAAAAGGCCCTGATGCTGGGAAAGTTTGAAGGCAGGAGGAGAAGGGGATGACAGAGGATAAGATGGTTGGATGGCATCACCAATTCAATGGACACGAGTTTGAGCAAGCTCTGGGAAGTGGTGATGGACAGGGAAGCCTGGTGTGCTGCAGTCCATGGGGTCGCAAAGAGTTGGACACTACTGAGTGACTGAACTGAATTGAATGTAATTTTATTCAATTTTAATTGATCTAAATTTAGTCACCACATATGAATAATGACTACCATATTGGACAAAACATTTCTGGAAGGTGAACAGAAAAGAAAATAAATAAGTGAAGAAATACTCAAAACTATTAGTATATCAGTTAGTTCAGTTGCTCAGTTGTGTCTGACTCTGCGACCCCATGCACTGCAGCACGCCAGGCGTCCCTGTCCATCACCAACTTCTAGAGTTTGCTCAAACTCATGTCCATAGAGTCAATGATGCCATTCAACCATCTTATCCTCTTATTATTGTATAGATGAAGATTAAAATACAAAATGTCATAGGAGTCTATGCTAACTGAATTGAATATTTCTACAAAATGGCAGTTTCTAAAGGGATATATTGACTTCTGAAGAAATAGATATTCTCAGTGCAGCTATAGCAAAAGAAGACATTCAAAAGTTTGTGAAATGATGACTTTGCTAGAGGTACTTTGGATCCAAAGAGTATTATAGGCAATTTTATTCAGATATCAGGGAACAGGTTATTCCCATGATAATCACTACATAAGAGAAAGAATTAGTGGCTAATTTCCTTTATGTATATAATATGCAGAAAGTCTGAAATAGAATTCTAATAATGCAAATCTCTTAAGTATACTACAATAACAATACAACGTGACCAAGTAGAATGAATTATTTGAGTAACGTAAGGTGGCTTCAGTATTAAGAAACATTTTAGAGTATATTTCAGATGTCATATAAACATGACTTTTAAGACTGATCATAGTTATCTCAAATCCTCACCCCACATCTGTTTCAATCTCTAAAATTCAGTCAGTGGATTTTTCAGGGGTTTCTCTACGTTTCTTCTTATTATCTCTGACTATCTTTTCCTGAGTCTGTTGAATTTATTCCTGCACTTGCTGTCTTGCAGATGTCTATTTATTCTTTTCCAGACAACAAAAGACACAGTTTTTGAATTCTCTCCCCAATATCGATTTTGCAAAGCAACCTGTGTGTGAGATATTTACTCTTATAGAGTGTCGGTTACATTGCAGTTCCACATGCTGCTGCTGCTAAGTCGCTTCCGTCGTGTTCAACTCTGTGCAACCCCAGAGACAGCATCCCACCAGGCTCCCCTGTCCCTGGGATTCTCCAGGCAAGAACACTGGAGTGGGTAGCCATTTCATTTAACATAAGCATGGATGTCAGACTTCTATGTTCTTTGAAAGTTCTTCACTTATTTTTGCAAAATATGGTTCCAGCTTGCAGCTGTATTGCTCTGCCTTCTCTTTCTCCCCTCCTTTCCCCCCTCTCCTTTGTTCTTGCCCTTCTCTAAATTCCGTTCATTTTGAATGAAGAATAATTTAACTCTTTCTTTGTTGTTTCTCCCTCCTTCAACCAACTTCTGTCATATCAAGATATTTTCACCACAATGTTCCCTAGAGGAAACTTGATTCCATCTGGAAAATAGGTTTTTTTTTCTTCTCTCATTTTTAATATAACACATCCATAGATGAGAGGGAGACAGAGAGGTAGAGAGAAAGAAAGAGAAGAAAAAACACATGATCATCTCAATAGATGGTATAAAGTCATTACTATTAAATGTTTTATTTCTTGCAACCATCACCCAGACAACTAGCTTATAAAAGAAAATTTATAATAAAACTACAACAGAAAATTCTATAGACATGTCTCCTTTTGAACTTGAGAAGCCGAAATAAAGGAGGAGGTCTTGCACTATCAGATAGATATAAAGTTAAGATAAGTAAAATAATGTGATTTGGTTGTTAAAAAAGGTTAATTAATATGGTAACTCAGAAATAAATCCTCACATATTTGAGAATTTAGAATATGTCATCACAGATCAAGTTGTATTATTATATTTTGCTGCTGCTCCCCAACCTCAGTGTATATGATATCTGAAATGGAATTAAATTTTCCAATCTCTTTGAAATTATAAAAGACAGAATTTGTGAAATGTTTCTAACACCAAGACTTAGTATATTGAAAATAATAGAGCAGTACCTGTGTAACTGATTTAAAGATATTCAAAACATTATTAATCCTTTGCCTTCCATACCATCAGTAGCATTTTATTTTAGTGAGCATAAAACTCTTTATCTGGGCTTTATTAGGTTCATTCCAGACCTCTGTACCCAAACCCCACTTTTTCTACTCCCTGGGAATTTTAGGAGCCTTGTACTCCCAAAAGCAGAGAATGTCTATGAATGCCATGTCACAGATATTTTGAGAACTGTTGAAGGTTTTCAAGGTCCCCCACCTCCACCACCTTTCTGGAGAATTAAATCCCTCTCTCTCTTTTTTTTTGTAGGACTCTAACTTCTCAGCCTTCTGCCAGCATACTGCTAGTGTATTTTTTTTTTTTTTTAGGAACCAAGTAGATAAGTCACTTGTCAGATTTAAATGGGATTACCACATCACCTTGGGCTCCTCCTGCCAGCAGTTTATCAAGCTGCCATCATTAGACACACTTTGAAATGAATCTGTAGTTATTTCGCATTTAGAGTCTCACTTTCTTGCCTTCTTGTCTTTTCTTAACCCATTAAACTCATCTTGCATTATTCATGTCTCCCTGCAGCCTGAACCTCCTTTATTTTTTTTAAACTAAATTCCAGATTTTATTCATATTTCACTAGTTTTTGTGGATTTTATTTTTGATGAATATATTACTAGCTTCTTTTAAAACATGGCTTAACTACAAAGAATATAGTCTCTTTTTTTTACTAGTAGTTTTTTTTCTTTCACTAGTAATTTATTTTCTTTTCATGTTAGTGTTCACTTTTTTTTCTTTTGGGGGGATTTCTTTTTTTTAAATGGCACCCTACTCCAGTACTCTTGCCTGGAAAATCCCATGGATGGAGGAGCCTGGTAGGCTTCAGTCCATGGGGTCGCTAAGTCGGACCTGACTGAGCGACTTCACTTTCACCTTTTGCTTTCATGCATTGGAGAAGGAAATGGCAACCCACTCCAGTGTTCTTGCCTGGAGAATCCCAGGGACGGGGGAGCCTGGTGGGCTGCCATCTGTGGGGTCGCACAGAGTCGGACACGACTGAAGTGACTTAGCAATAGCAAAAAAAAATATCCATTTAAAGTGAAGTAGTGAAAATCACCCAGTCGTATCCATCTCTTTGCAACCGCATGGACTGTAGCCCGCCAGGCTCCTCTATCATGAGGATTCTCCAGGCAAGAATACTGGAGTGGGCTGCCATGCCCTCCTCCAGGGGATCTTCCTGACTTGAGGATCTTCCCCACCCAAGGATCGAAACCAGGTCTCCTGCATTGCAGGCAGATTCTTTACTGTCTGAGCCACCAGGGAAGCAAACATGCAGAAGGTTCTCTCTAGTGTAAGATGGGATGTATCTTTATTCTTATGTAAGGAGATATTGTCTTCATAGCAAAAAATGCAGAGCATTTTGCTTGATCTACACTATGTGTGTGTTTATTGACTCACAAATAAAATACAGTGTGGTGTATCACTCTGAGCCCTGGATTAGGACAATGAGAATTTTGGATCAAAGCAATTTGTGTCTTCTCTGTGATCTAGGTGATTTGCTCTCTTGGAATCTTAATGTCTTAGTGTTCAATAATGTTTCAGTAATACATCCTTTGGGTTGACCTGATGATTAAATGAAGTAATGCTGGTAAAGGCATCATGACAATGCCCAGAACACAGCAATTACTGAACAAATGTTGGTTACGTCTGGATCTGAGCACTTGTTCTGATAAGCTCAGTGGTGTGGATGCTGACTTTGTGATTCTGGAAGGTTTATAATCGATCTGAAGTGTTCACAGGGTACCCAAAAAGTTGTCTTTGTGAAGAAAGAGATTTATGGCAGGGGTGGAGGGGGTATAACAGGAAACGAGGAGGTTATGGGCATTGGATAAGAGTCAGGATCAAGTCAAAGGAGAGATGAAAGCTGGAACAGGGAGGGGAGGGGAGTGAGCAGAAGCAGATGAGATGGAGTGGGCTGAATGGAGTTGTTCATCTCCTGCACCCGAGCCACAGTGTTTTTGGTACCTTGAAGGCTTAGTTTATCTATGATTTCCCTCATGGGGTTTTTGAAATTATTGAGAGAGACCTGTGTGACTCTGTTTCCATGTTTTTGCTTCTACTTAGTCAGAAGGATTTTTCATGCTTTCAAAGTCAACTGAAAATAAATTAGAGCAGGGGAGTTTTTATTTTTCATTTTGCCAGAGCAGACCATTCCAGTGTCCCTGGAGATGGCTCTGCCCACATTTGTGGAGAATCAGGGGAGAAGTTCTCTCCCCTTCTCGTGGAGTTCAAAAAGGAACTAGACGGGATGTCCACTGAACTTTTTTGTCCATTTAAAAATCTTGAACCATTTCTCTCGATCATGTTTTTTGGGGAGGGGTAGGGGAAAACCAATTCATTTTTCCAAAGCCTGGCTCTAGTCTGAGCAGTCAGAGGCTGCCTTGCATTTTTCTGCCTCTCCAAAGTTTTTTGAGGGCAAGGGTGGTGTAATAAAAGTTTCCATATGTCTTGAAGCATCCGACAGAGCTCTGAGTGCTCCACTCTTTCCTGGAGTGTTGGGGTCACAAAAATATTAACATATCCCCTTCTGTGGATGGCTGGCACACGTGTTATCAGTGGAGTCATGCCCCAGGCATAGCCACTGTTTTGAAGCCTTCCAATTTTGTGCTGTGTTGTTCACCTAAAGCAGACTGTTGTCAAAAATTTACCTTCAGAAAGAGATTAAAACAGATAACAGAAAAATTCTCCTCATAATGCTTTACATTATGCCAGCTTCCTGATCTCCCTTGGGTTTGTGCTGTAGGGCCAGGTTTTAGATGATAAGACACTAATGAGCTGTTATAATTAGATCCTGTGGATGGAGCCCAAGTTCTACTTAAATTACAGCTTTTATCAAGTGAGATAATGGCTGGAACACTCCAGGACAGGGCTGGGGCTTTGATATTGCCCTTCTCTAAAATGTTTATTATTATTTTAGTTTTTTAAATTATTGTTTGGGTTCAGTGAGAAGGGTAATTTTTCCCTGTATGTTATCATGCTATGAAAATTTTCTTATCTCAGTCACGATAGAAGTATTTGCTGAAATAAGAGTATTCTCATTTGAATCACATAGTCATCATCTGTGTGCTTCCTCTTCATGAATATGGAGGAGATCTTTGCTTATATTTTCTTTCTTGAAATGCAACTTTGCAGAACACGATTCAACTCTAGGCCCGTGAACTGCTCCACCTTCAGCATTTTCTTCTACCTTGCTGCTTAAACAGAAACCTCAGTGCATCTTGCTCCTTCCCTCTTCTTCATCCTCTACACCCAGTCAATTACCAAATCCTACTGATTCCACATCTCTTAACTTCACCCACCTCTCCTTCATTATCACTAAGCTTTTCCAGATCCCTCATTTTCTCACGGTCAATTTGTGTTTTGGCTGGTCACCCAATTCTAGACTCTTGCACACTTCCCAACTGGAACGTCCTCTGAATGGCTGGATCCCAACATTTTTTTCTTTTTTTTTTTTTGAGCAAAAACTATCCACTCTGCCTTTTTAAGTTAAAAACCAAAACAAAACAAAAAAGAAATCAAAAACTATCCCAAGAGAGTAATTGTGCTTTGGACTCTCAAAGGTCAAGAGAAACAGGTCACTTCCATTTAAGTTTCCCAGAATATTAAAAAACAAGGAAATGCCAAAATAAGTTATAAAATTTCAGTGTGTTATAACCATGCACTTAAGAATTAATAATTTTAGCATGAGGAAACTATGCCATGTAGTTATGCCTTTCACAAGATGATTGGAAGATTTATTGAAATACCAATTCCTAGTACTTTATAGGTGGTATTTTTTGGATAGGGGGAACACCATTATGTTAATGTGATGAGCAACCTATAACATTTAGTAAAGCATTTCTGTGCAAACAACCGAAGACCTAAGAATGTAGTAAGTAGGTATTTATACATCTCACAACTAGGAATCTTCCTATTTATTGTAACTGTGTATGGGCTGATTCATCCCAAGGGAACCAGTCTCATTCATTTTTCTATTTCTAGAGCCCAAAGTGGAACTTGGCATATTGAGGGAAATCAAAATGTGTCTATTGAATGAATGGGCTTCCCATGTGGTGCAGTGGTAAAGAATCTGCCTGCCAATGCAGGAGATGTGGATTTGCTTTCTGGGCTGAGAAGATCCCTTGGAGGAGGAAGTGGCAACCCACTCCAGTATTCTTGCCTGGAAAATTCCAGGACGCAGGAGCCTGGCAGGCTACAGCCCATAGGGTCACAAAAAGTCAGACCACGACTGAGCCACCGAGCACACACACACATATTGAATGAATAAATGAAAGAATGAAGGGAAATGGGCGGGGAGTTTATTGATAGGCTTCACTTAGGTCAGATTTAAGAAAACAGGCTGCTGCTTTTATCTGCCTCCTAGAACCAGAACTTTGTTAACATAGGACCAGACCTGAATTAATAGGTCCAAATCTTCTTAAGACATGTGTTGAGGACTTTTAAAGCAGCTTTTAGGAAAAGCTGTCATGTATTTCAGGAGTTTGAGGGTTCTGTTTCCTGCCCTTAATGTGCTTCACTTTTCTCCTGATTGACACAGAAGCAGTTTGGCTGTGGGACACCCTGCAGGAGGTCAGCTGTGACCGTGGTCATTAAAAGGGTTGTTTTCAGGGCTTCGCTGTGGCTCAGTGATTAAGAGCCTGCCTACCAATTCAAGATTCATGGGTTCGATCCCAGGTCCAGGAAGATCCCAGATAGCACGGAGCAGCTAAGCCCATGGGCCACAGCTATTGAGCCTGTGTTCTAGAGCCAGGGAGCTGCAACTGCTCAGCCCATGTGCCCTAGAGCCCGTGCTCTGCAACAAGAGAAGTCACTGCAGTGAGAAGCCCACACACCACAATAGGGAGTAGCCCCCCGCTCACCGCAGCTAGAAAAAGCCCAGCAATGAAGACCCAGCACAGCCAAAAATTAATACATTTTTTAAAGAAGTTTAAAAAAAGATTGTTTTTGGATTCATGCGTGTCCTTGGTGAAGGTTCAGGAATCCTTGTGAGGTGCTCCCTTCTGTGTGTGAAGTTCTTTTGCTTAAACGCGGCCTTCAGGCACAGTAAACTGTGGTGCTTTCTTATGGTGTGTGTGGGCTGTGGATGGCTGGTCAGGGAAACATTCCTGTGAGCATATGGATCTATTCTCTACCCCACCCATCACATGCATTTCACTTTAGCTGAAACTGCTCCTTATTTCTCCATGTGCACTCCTCATGCCCCATAATGAATCTTTGCATGAATTACAACAATGTCCTTCTTCTGCATGGATGGAGTCAGAAAAGCCAACCCCCTCTACATGGACACAGTTCCATGGGCACATGACTTGGAGACCTGACATTATATCTGAGCAAAGATAAAGGTTTTCTTCCCTCTGAGAGGAGTGTAACCAGCACTGGGTAATGATGATAATCATGCCCTCAGTCTCTAAAAAAAATTACTTGCTTGTAGACTTTTAAACTAATAACAATTTTTATTATTTATTTTAAATATTTATTTGTATTTTTATAAATTTTAATTTTAGAATATTTTTAGATTTATAGAAAATTTGCAAAGATGGTACAAAGTTCCCATATACCCCCTTTTAGTTTGCCCTATTATTAAGCTCTTATATGAGTATGGTATGTTTGTCACAATTAATGAGCCAAAATTGGTAATACATCATTATTAACTAATGTACATGCTTGATTGAAATTTCCTTAGTTTTTCCTAATATCCTTTCGGAGTTTCGGGAGCTGATCAGGATACCACATTTTGTTATCAAATCTTCTTAGGTTCTTCTAGGTTGTTACAGTTTTTCAGACTTTCCTTGTTTTTTGATAAGCTTGCTCATTTTGAGGAATACTGGTCAGATGGTCAGATATTTTGGTGAATGTCTCCAGTTGAGATTTGCCTAATGGTTTCCCTATAACTAGATTGTTTTGATAGGCTTTATGTTTATTTAGGTATGGCAAGGCCAGAGGATGACTGCCATTGAAAAGATAGTTTATTGATCTTCACAGATCCCCCAAGAGGGATTGCATGTTATACCACAGAGGCTGTGCTGGAAGCACTGGGGTTAGTGTGAGGCAGAGGGAGGAAGGGACGCTGGGCAGGAGTCTTTGTGTGGTTTCTTCAGTAAGGACTGGTTCTGCCGGGTGAGCAGGCTTAGGATTGGCTAGTCTGAATAATGTCAGTGGGCTTTGGGGCATAGGGACTGTCCCTAGCTGTCTGCTACCTGTCTAGGGTCATCGGGGCAGGTGGATAGTGGCTCAGGACATGGAAGCTTAGTAAGGGAAGTGTCGTGCTGTGGACTCTGGTTTGGTTGCTTTGTATCTGAAAAGCATGCCCCTGGGAAGGGGACTCTTCTTGGAGAACTGGGGTCGGGGAGATGAGGGAGGGAGGAGGCCAAGGCAGGGTGACTTAGGGGTGTGATCTGGTTTTCCAGAACAGAGCATGTCTGGGGTATGCATGAAACACAGGTGTTTTACAGAACAGTCTATAGAAGCTAGAAACATGCTTAATACATGGGGTTCTATATTGTGGGGAGAAAGACTATGGGGATAAAGTGCCATTTTCAATCCATCATATCAAGTGTACCTGATATCGGAATAACTTACCATTGTTGATATTGACCTTGACTACCTGGCTGATCAGACCCTAATTTGTGGCACTGTACCTACTTCATGTCTGCCTTGAATGTTCATCTCATATGTTTGGAGTGTTTCTAGGGTAGTATATTGGTTAACATTCAGTGTCGTTTTCCTTGAGTCTTGAGCTTCCAGAGGAATGAAGCTGGGTTCTGGCTCTCTTTGGGGTGGGTGTCTCCAAAGAATAGAGTCTTGAAACTTGGGTCTTAGGCAAGATAAATTCACGGGGAGACTTGTGTCTGAACATCCTGCATGCATGCGTGCTAAGTTGCCCAGTTGTGTTCAACTCTTTGTGACCCCATGGACTCTCGGCTCCTCTGTCCATGGGATTCTCCAGACAAGAACACTGGAGTGGGTTTCCATGCTCTTCTCCAGAGGATCTTCCCGACTCAGGAACCAAACCTGCGTCTGTTACGTCTCCTGCATTGGCAGGCGGGTTCTTTACCAGTAGCGCCACCTGAGAAGATGTCTGAACATCCTACTGTTCTCCAAAATGGTAGTCCTTTGTATACTTCCAATTGCTGAATAAACATATCCATGAATACTGACAACTGTCAGCAGTTAGAGTTGATTACCACTGAAATGAAACAGAATATATATTCGTAATACTTAGCCGTCTGTTAAGATACTCAAGAGTATGAACCTATTTTTGTATATAAATTTAAAAAATCCTGGTTACTCCATAAGTTGCCTGACTAAAATTTTTTGGAGCCCTCCGATGTTGGTGGAGATCATGAAAACTATGTCAGTGTTCCTGCTCTGCTTTTGAAAATTCTGAGTTGGACAAGGCAAGACATGGAGTTGGTTGGTAACTCACCTGCGTCCCTTTATTTTTCCCCTCATGCTTCAGGGTCTAAGTCGCAGAACTGTCTGTGGAACTCCCTCATCGATGGGCTCACAGGGAATGTCAAGGAGAAGCCACGACCTACAATTGTCCATGACCCCCGGCCACCTGAGGAAATCCTTGCTGATGAATTGCCTCAGCTCGATAGCCCGGAAGCCTTGGTGAAAACGTCCTTCAGGTTTGGTGGATTGCAGCTCAGTTTGTTCCTTCTTGTTTGCATGTGCAGTGATTTCAGTCCAGTTGGATGCATCGTCAGCGTGGCCAGAAAATTACCTCATTTCTTTGCACTTACTTAGAATTGATGAAGTAGTGTTGGAATTAGTGCTCACTGGACTTGTGGCTGGATTTCCTGAATGTAGTGAGGACTGTATCAGTAGTTAAGTTGCTGTTGGTACTTAATTGGTATTGGCATTTAAATGTTGAGGCAAAGAATTTACTGATATTGGCAATTGAATGGGATTAATGAGTCTTTTGCTTCATAGGAGGTTGAAGCACGGAGATAAGCGCACAGAGAAAAAGCACGTGGTGGGAATGAATTCAGCCGGGTACCTTTAGCATCCCTTGCTGGGGGAAGATTTCTGATTGTGAGAGGTGTGGGGGCTGCGGGCTCCTGTGTGGTTTCCCAGGTGGCTGTTGACTCTGTTCTTATTCAGCATTTAGTTTTGTCTCTTCTCTCAAAAGCCTCTTGTGTTTTGTTTTCAGATTGTATCCCACTTTTGTCATAATGGCTCTCTTTACTGTTTCATCTGTATTAAATAAAAATCAGTCTGAGTATGGATGTAGTATAGAAGTGATTTTTTTTTTCATCAGTGGGTCTTTTCAACTCACTTTTGAAATATATAGTCGTAGTGGTATCAGAAATGAAGATTTAATGATTTTGCCAACCTTCCTTCCTTCCTTCCTTCCTTCCCTTGTTATCCTAATTTCACTGCTTTCGTTTTTCTTTGTACTGTGTAAAACTTTCATATCCTCCACATGGCTAGTAGAATGCATAAACTTCCCTTTTCTTCCTTCATAGACAAATCAGACAAGATTTGGAGTCCAGGAAATATATTTGAAAAATGTGCTGTCCTTTGCATGCAGGTGATGTGTGTAATCGCCCAGTAAAAGCCATTTCATTGTGCGAAGGTTCTCAGTGTGGATTGAATTATAGATGAGTTCTGAAAAGGAGTGATGAATAGGGGGTTGGATTTCTTTATATAACGTGACGGATGCAGTGGCGGGACCAGAATTGCAAGGCAAATGCTTTTCTTATTCCTCATAAGGGTTTGGTTACTGCACTGTGAGGTTTAAATAAAATAAAACCCACTCAAGTAGAGAGAATGAACCTGCAATTCTCTGCAAGTGACTGTGGGGGAAGAGGGGAGGGTGAATGGCTCTCGTGGTCTGTGTGTTCCCATCTCCAAGCATCTCTGGTGGAGTCAGCCCCTTTGTATACTGTCTTCTGGTAGCTATGCCTTCCACCCCAAACCGGTTCATGGTCTTCTTCAATGAATGGCTGAAGAGTTGCTCTCATGAAGAAAACATCTTATTTGCAAACCCAACTCCATTACCATCATCCCTTCTCTTTGCATCCCCTCTGTGCTCTTTAATAGAGAAACTGTACTGATGGCCATGAACTTCTTTTGATCCACTAGTTATATGATGTGCCAAGGTCTCAGTTCCAGAAAGAGATCAAGTCATAAGTTTGTTAAGATCAAGATTTACTTCTGGTTCCTTGTAGTGCTTTGGTGTGGTTGGTGTAGTGCTTTTGGTGTGGTAGGCATATTTACATAGCAGGTGTGAATATGCCAGTTGTTCAGCAGTGGGAGCCAGAAAAGTACTGGCATTTGTTATTCATTTATTGGTCTCCTTAATACAACTCTGTGCTATGCTGGAACCATCCTTTCTTTCAAGGAAGATAGTTGATTCCAACAGCCATGTTAGAGGGTAAATATTCTCTAATGTAGCAGTCCGTCAGTTGTGAGATTTGTTGCAGATAAATTGTTATAAGCCAAATATGGGAATAGCTTGCTTATTGAGAAATAAATTTGAGCAGGATCAAGATTGCCCTTGTAATAATGCTGCTTGTTTTCTGTACGCCTTTGGATTTCAGAGAAGGAGTAAATTATAGCTGGATTGTAAATAATGCTGATAGGAATATATCCCTGTGTGTTCCCCCACCTCACCATTTACTCCAAGAGTGAAAAAACATGAGAATTGCTGACTCCAGTGTTAGGGAGTCTGGGAAATCTAGGAAGACTGGTGTGTTATACTCCTAAACTTCAGGGGTGCGTCCATGATCAGTGCTCTCAACCCTAAGATAACTTAAGTGTAGTCATTCCTTTGCTGAGATTGAGGTGTTGGGTTCTTTTTTCTGACTCTGAAATTCAGAGCCTCTCAATCACCAGGCCTTGTGTGTATGTGTGTATGTGTGCTTTGGACACATCTATACCCCACACTCAGTTAAGGGATCCAGGCATGTGACTGTGAGCATCCTGCCCTTTGCAGTTCTCAGAGTTGCGTTTACTGTGGAGGAGCATGTGATTCTCAGGAGTTGGCATCATCTGCCCTCATAGCTTCCCTGCAGGAGCGTTACTACTGAGCATTATGGGGTAAGGGGTAACTTTGCTTGCTTTCTTCTCTTTCTCCTTCTTCACACATGGAGGGCATTTGGAAATTTGGGGCCACAAAATATGGTCTTTTTTTTTCTGCCTGGGCAAGGAAAGGCCTCTTTATCAGTGCTGGAGTTGTTCCTGTGGGAATCAGACCAAGGGACCATCATTGGGACCCTGACGCTCAGCTACCTCCTCCTATAGGAGATGCTTTGTCCCAAGGGCACCTCTTCCATCAGCCTCTGTAATGGGTGTACGTGTAGGTGGGGGCATCCGCCCCAGGCAGCGGGTGGGGACACACCTGCAGGCAGTGGTTGGCAGCTGTCTCTTGCTCCTCCACACCTTTGAGTGATACACACGATGTGAATTATATCAGACCTGGGTTTTGTGGCTCCAGGTGCAGACACTGTGGGCTCTGAAAGCTCATGAAGCCTCTGGCATGAAAAAGTCTGCTTTTAAGACTGAGACTTATGAAAAGAAGAAAGCAGGAACCATAACTAAATAAAAAGACTGCATTGTTTGGGAAGTAGACACTCCTGGGAACTGCACCGCAGATGCCTGTCTTCCTTTTTCCTCACCTCTTGTTCCTTTGAACCTTGTTCTACTCAGGGTTTTCTTAAAAGAGACGAGAGAATATGCTGAAACTGGAGGTTAAGGAGAAACTGCTCCAGCCAGTCTGATTAGTGACAGGAACCTCAGGAATTACCACTAGAGGACCCAAGAGAACAGGAAAGAGCTGGCTGCTGAGCATCCTGTTTCTCCCCAGCTTCTAGTGTGCACGTTTGCAAAGGTGGGACCTGGCCCAGATTGTACTGAAAGTCGAAGAAACCCATGTTTATTGAGCATCGACTGTGTCTAGGAACCATACATTTGTTTGCTCATTTAATCTTCTCAAATACAATCAAGGTGAGTAGTGCTATTCAGTGGTACAGGTCACGAAACTGAGTCCTAGAGAGATCAATTAACTCACCCAGAGCCATCCAGCAGGAGGCAGAGCTGGAAATTTCAGTCCAGTCTGCCTGGTTCCAAAGCCTTTCCCTCTCCAGTGTGCTCTGCTATCACCATGCCACCTTGACTTTCCTGCTTCTGGGTTTGCTCTTGGTGAAATAAAGATGGCATGATTGGCTCTACTAATTTGGATGTGCAATTTGGATATGTAGTGAGGCTTATCCTATGAGACTGACCCTGTTCTATTGCACTAAATCCTTTTTCTAGTCCAAATTTATATTTTGAATCCACTTATTCTTCTTGGGTAGGAGCCCTTTAAGGCAAACTTTGTGTCCAACAAATTCCTTGAGGGATCCTATTAAATGCAGATCCACATTCATTAGGTCTGGGTTGTAGCCTGTGACTCTAACAAGCTCCCAAGTAATGTGATGGTCCAAGGACCGCCCTCTGAGGAGTGAAGCATGGGCTTTGGAATACCATAGGCATGAATTTACACACTATCTTCTAAACTATGTGATTTGAGTTATGTTTTTGATTCTCAGTTGCCTTATTTTACAAATGGCAGTAAAATAACAACCTAATGGCCTTGGGC
The DNA here is from genome assembly GCA_006408695.1 of Aepyceros melampus. NCBI lineage: Eukaryota > Metazoa > Chordata > Mammalia > Artiodactyla > Bovidae > Aepyceros > Aepyceros melampus. Next base: position 374,010 of record SJXQ01004208.1, on the reverse strand, counting down.
CCTATAGCTGGTATTAAGTAAATGATGAATAAGACAGACCCTAATTCCTTCTCTCTCCCAGTTTTCAAAACCCTCTTTGGGAGTGGATTGATCCTCCATGCCTTGACCCTTTCTCCTGTGACTGGGCTGTGCAGTGAGCCCCAGGCTGGGAATATGGGCCTAGTAGGTACTTTGTGAGCAAGACCAGCCACTGGTCTTGCCTTTGTGGGCAGTAGTGGAAATTCTGAAGCCAACCAGTGCATTGGCCATCTCAGTTATTAGTGCTTACCTTGAATTATGTGACTCAACATAGGCAGAGTTGCCAGGTTTTGGGAATTTTGCATTTGGAAGAACAGCATGTTCACTCCCTGGAGAATCACTGGGGGCTTGGTGAGCTTCTCTTCCCACATTGAATGGACTTATTTGGTTCTGGCAAGTGTTCTGGATTCTATACATAGCTTATTGAGAATATGTTCCAGAGAGCAGAATTACATTGAGCCAACACCCTTGGCCGCAGATGAGATTAAGTTCTTGTCAGATCCCATTTAATGGATTACACTTTCATTGCAGAATTACATTTTTGAACTCATCCTCATTTCGGCTTTTGGCAGTCATTTTCCACCAGGGGCTGTGGCCAAGAAGCCAGTTTCTGACTTGATTACTTTCAGGAAATGTGCAATCTGGCTGATGATACAGTGTGCCATGGGGTAGCATCCCCTGTAGCTTTGGACCCCACCCTGGGATGAGTCATGGGTTAAAATTCCCAATTAGCTCATAGGAAGTCTGCTCATATGTCTTTCTCTATCACCATATGTTGGTCACCCACTGGGAGCTTTGGGGACCCCAGCTTCTGTGACTTGTGCTGCCTCCTGGGAGTTGACATTTTTCTTCTCTAGTCTTCACTAATCCTAAGCAGTAGACTCTTGCTCAAGTCTGTAAAAGGGAAAAATGAAAGAATGAATTCTGATTTTTTTTAACTCAGTAGAGTTTCTGTTGTAACTTTGGCTTCCCACAGGGGAAATATTGATATTTAGGCTTTTCTTTATAAGCAAGTTTTTACAGATAATTTTTTCAGTGTTGGTAATTGACAAAGCATATATTATGTAGACACCTCCATCTGCATTCTCCCTAGTCCTTCCATTGGTATTTTGGGAAGAAGGGAGTTTGTCTCTGAGGTGGCCTTATGAATGCACCTTTCCCATCTCTGACCACAGGGAACGTGCTTCACCCATGGCCCTGGCTTCTGCATAAGGATACTTGTCCCTGTGATGGTTCCATCTGTGTTTCTCAAGGGCACTTTCAGCCAATGACTGAGAGTGCCAGGGGGCCTAAGGGTGACCATTCCTGGGAAACATGGGTCTCCTCTGACGGGGACATCTGCTTGAGAGCTCCCAAGTGACCTCCAAGAACTTTCTTTAGAATTGCACTGTGATCTAAGAGGCTGCCACCAGCCTTCCTCCTTCTCTACTTCACCGGGAGTCTGATCTGCATCTCGCCTTTCCCAACCTCTCTGGCTCCTTGCCCATTTTCTCTTTCAGGTGTTTCCCCCTGATAAATTCTTTGCATATCTAATCCTTCCTTGGCACTTGCTTCTTCAAGGGCCCTGGCTGACGCAGTCTCACACTATGCTGTGATCCTCAGCTGGCCCAGCACTGCCCGCTCTGTGCTGTGGACACGGCTTCCAGGATACTGGCCTAGAAATCCTGGGCCAGTTTCTCTACTTGGTTTTATATTTGGCGCTACATCTTCCCCATGGGCTCTGGTAGTGAGATGAGCGTGGGGCCGGCCACAGTTTTTTTCCTAGTGTTTTGTACTTTTATTGCTCACTAGGGACTTTGTTTGGAGAAGGAAATGGCAACCCACTCCAGTGTTCTTGCCTGGAGAATCCCAGGGACAGGGGAGCCTGGCGGGCTGCCGTCTATGGGGTCGCACAGAGTTGGACACGACTGAAGTGCCTTAGCATCAGCAGCAGTAGGGACTTTGTTGAAACATTGAGATTAACTAAAGAAACTACAGCCTAAGAAGGGAGCATTTAAAATTATACCCCAGATATAATTGTTTCATTTGTACAGGGAGATGCTGAAGAATGTTGGACATTGTGTAGATGGTTTGCCAGCCAGTGGACCAGTTTCCAGGGCTAACTTCCATTTGAGAGCACATCCTTTTTCAAGCCAGACACTTTCTCATCAGGCTATTGGTGAAGCCAGGTTTTCATTGACACAAACGGTGCTCATCTGGGTGTCCTCAACCCCTCAGTATATGCCTAAATCAGAATAATCTTCGGCAGCACATTTAGCAAAGAGTAAGTCAGTCATTGTTGGATAATCCCACTGAGGGGAGTGGTGGCCAGGTGTCTTCAGAACTGTTCGGTGGGGGAGGGGCTGGGCTCCTCCTGGAGCCTCTGTCTCCATGCTCTGCCAGAGTGCAGTCTGGGTCAGCCTCCCACGCTTCCTGATGAGCAACAGGAACTCTGTCATAGGTTACACAGAGACCTGACGTGTGCAGGGGGTCCCTGAAGTTCTCTCTAAATGAAGGAGGCCTCGGTCTCTCTGTGGCAGCGCTTTGTATCCCACTGAGGTCCGGTCTTGACTCTCAGGTGCTTCTGGGTCAGATGGTCTGGCGTTTAGTCCTTGGCTACTTGGGCCCCATGTCAACCTCTTGAGCTAACTTCCCAGTCATGATTTCAGGTCACTTCTGAGGTTCGGCCTCAGGAGCTTGTGGGGACCTCTGGGCCTGTCCAAACCACACAGAACCCAAGAGACAATTTGGGAAACTAAAACCCAGTCTTCCTCTACCTGACTTTACTGGCCACAAATGTGGACCTTCTGCTTAATGGGTGGATGTCCCTCTAGAAAGAGAAGATGAAGTCTCACCCCTGCCTGTCTGCCTTGCTTTTCCTTCTCCCTATAATCCCCCGAGTGTGAAAAACTGGGCCTCTGGCTCTCTACATCTCTTATGTTATAACCCCCTCCTCCCAGGGACCAGGCCTTGGGCTAAGTCGTGATGGCCGCTGAGATAAAGAGACAGATTGACCTAACTGATATGGGCCCCCACCCTGGGAACTACCTCAAAAGCACCGTATGTTATGCCTTACAAACTTTCAGTGATGAATGACTTTACCTGATTTTTCTGTGGTAAAATTAAAGTTCCCTAAATAAAAATGAAGCAAAACCCTTTGAAACTGTGCCCTGAAGTAATGCACGTCTGGATATCCCTTGATTGGTGATTGGTTCCTGTCTTCGGCAGTGGGAGACCTTGGCTTACATTATGAACTTCACAATAATGTGACCGTGTGTTTTACTCTGTAGAAATTTTTGTTCCCATTTTCAGCTTTAGGGCAGGGTTTCTGCCCTTGCTGGCAGGAAAGGAAAGGTTTCCTTCTCACTGAATCTTTCTCATAATAGATGCTCTCTTCCTCTTAAGTGTTCAGTGCATGCTCTGCAGTCATATCCCATATCCCATGCCTAGTGCTAGAACCACACGAGGTGAACGAACCAGTACATAGCCCCACCCCCTGGACCTCACAGGGATCAGTGACTGTGTTGAATGGCACTTGGTGTAACCATGAAACAGGCCAGCCTGGAAACGTAAAGCTGAGGCCAGATATGGCAGGGCATTGTTTACCATCAGAAGAAGGCTCAGTTTTATTCCAGGCAGAGATCTTTGGAGGCTTTGGAGATCTTTGGGGAAGCAGAAAGAAAACAGCATATTTTTCTGATTAAATTACAGTGTTAGGATTTATATTTTCATGCCTTGGTCCTCTTTACACAGCACATCAAAACTAACGTTTCCTGACCTGCAGCAGAGGCGGAATAATGGAGCTGGAAAACAGCATGGGATTAAACACCTATGGAGAAAGGGCATGGAAAACCTGGGGAAGAAACTTTTGAAAATATGTTTTCCCTCATGGGTATGAACAGGGACCAATTTTTTCTATTACTTTTAAATGCAGTCGTAGCTAATGGTTATTGATTAGACATCCCCAAAATTGTAGTCTAGCTGTTCCCATTTATTGATTACTGTTAAGTACAGCTAGAGGTGAATTTGCTAAGATGAATTAGACTCCAGAGGCCAGCTTGGCTGGGGAAGGATGGTTATTTGAACAAGAGCTGCAGCATGCTTGTCTTCCTTTGGAAGAGGTAATGATTCCAGCTCAGGTGATGGGGTCAAGTGTTTGAAGGCAGGCACACTGAAAACTGTCCAAGAGTATAACTGATGCACACTCTGCAAAGTTAGAAACAGGAAGATATGAATCAAATAGCAAACTTGGATTACGGATCCAAAACCTTGATCTGTTCATCAGTTTCATTGTTTGAAAATGATCCAGATTGAGAATTAGAAAAGGGATATATGAAGGGAGCTGAATTACATTTATTAAATTTTGTGTTTCTTCACTGTTATGCTAATTATTGTCTTTGACCATGTCTGGCCATGTCAGGGTTGAGTTTTCTTTGTCATTAGGTCTCCGTGGGTGGCACTGAATTGGGCTTTTGTGTCTAGCTCTAAGCCAACTGTAAGTGAAGTGAAGTCGCTCAGTCATGTCTGACTCTTTGCGACCCCATGGACAGTAGCCTACCAGGTTCCACCATCCATGGGATTTTCCAGGCAAGAGTACTGAAGTGGGCTGCCATTTCCTTCTCCAGGAGATCTTCCCTACCCAGGGATCTAATCTGGGTCTCCTGCATTGTCCTCCAGACAGACTCTTTACCCTGAGCCACCAGGGAAGCCCTGGTAGGTACCTGTTAAATATATGGGTTTTTAGAAATGATTCTTGATAATTTTTAAACCTTCAGAGAAATTGTAAAATTAGGAAAATGAACAGCTGTCTATTTCCCACCTAGAGTCACTTGCTTGTTTGCTATATAATCAGTCTATCATCTATTTACCTTTGTTTTTTCTGAATTTTTTAACCCTAATGTGTAGACATTGTGGCCTTTCACTTTAAGCTTATAATACTTAAGAATGAGACCACTTACTTACACAGTATAGTTACTAAGTTCAAGAAGCTTAACTTTGATATAATACTATTTTCTGATATACAGCCCACATTCAGATTTCACCAAATGTTCCAATAATGTCTTTTATGGCAATCATTTTTCTCATCTAGAACACTTTCCTGAAGCACATGTTACGCTGATTGTCATGACTCTTTAGTTTCATTTAATTTGAAGCAGGTTTTTAGTCTTTGTCTTTCATGGCAGTAACATCTTGAAGCAAATGGCTCATGTGTTTTGCACTGCAGAATGTTCCTCCAGTTGGAATTGTCTGATCATTGCCTTGTGCTATGATTCAGGGTATTCATGGTGACAAGCCTGCTATATAAGTGATGGAGATGTTGTGTCCTTGGTGCAGCAATAGGAAGAGGATTGTCGATCGTCCCATTACTGGTGATGTTAACTTGGATTATTTCATTAAGTTTGTTGGCCCCAACATGTCCACAGTAAAGGTGCCAGTCTGCCCTGTGTAGGTAGTAAGTTATCTGTGAGGAGATAACTTTGAGGTGATGTAGATGATCTCTTTAATTAATTAGTTTTTGTTGCTCTGGGTCTTTGTTGCTGGGTGAGGGCTTCCGCTAGTTGCAGCAAGAAGGGGCGGCTCTTGCTGTGGTGCGTGGGCTTCTCATTGCGTGGCTTCTCTTGTTGTAGAGCGCAGGCTCTAGGCTTGTGCACTTCAGTAGGTGCAGCACGTGGACTCTAGAGGGAGAGCTCAGTAGTTGTGGTGCATGAGCTTAACTGCTCTGTGGCATGTGGAATCTTCCCGGATCAGGGAACGACCAGGGGTGGAACCCATTGTCCCCTGCATTGGCAGGTGGATTCTTATCCAGTGCGCCACCAGGGAAGTGAGATGATCTCTTTCTCAAAAAACCTTTATGCAATGGTCTTAGCATCACTTGATGTTTCTTGCCTGAATCAGTGATAATATCTGACTCTATTATTCTCTATTTATTAAATGGCATTTGATGATAAATAAGAGTTTCCCCTTCCTCTTTCTCTTGCTCCTTTTCTGTATTGTAGTATCCATATGGACTCTGGATTTTTCTTTCATCCGATGTTGTATGAGCCATTATATCTTCATCCTACCTAGAGCCCAGGGGGGCTGTTTGTGAGGGAAAGGACACAAAAAGGGTTGGTATGGGCAGTCCTTTAGTCTAAAATGCATCAACTCTAATAGGCAGAAATAAGTTTGACTTGGAATGTAAAGAAGTGTATCAGCAAATCCAAGCTCTTATCCCCTGTCCTGCCAGTAGGGATTCCATAGGGTCATTTCATCTGATGGAAGGCTGTATTTTGACCTGAATCTGTTGGTGCCACTGGAATTATAAGAAATTGCAGTGGGGTGAGAGTGACATTGTTTTCCCATCAATTTGCCATGAAGTGAGAGGACCAAATGCCATGATCTTAGTTTTCTGAATGTTGAGTTTTAAGCCAGGTTTTCACTTCATGGCAAATAGATGGGGAAACAATGGAAACAGTGACAGACTTTATTTTCTTGGGCTTCAAAATCACTGCAGATGGTCATGGCAGCCATGAAATTAAAAGATGCTTGCTCCTTGGAAGAAAGCTGTGACCAACTTAGACAGCATATTAAAAAGCAGAGACATTACTTTGCCGACAAAGGTCCGTCTAGTCAAATCTATGGTTTTTCCAGTGGTCATGTATGGATGTGAGAGTTGGACCATAAAGAAAGCTGAGTGCCAAAGAACTGATGCTTTTAAACTGTGGTGTTGGAGAAGACTCTTGAGAGTCCCTTGGACTGCAAGGAGATCTAACCAGTCCATCCTAAAGGAAATCAGTCCTGAATATTCATTGGAAGGACTGATGCTTGAGGCTGAAGCTCCAATACTTTGGCCACCTGATGTGACGAACTGACTTATTGGAAAAGACCTTGATCCTGGGAAAGACTGAAGGCAGGAGGAGAAGGGGATGACAGAGGATGAGATGGTTGGATGGCAGCACCAACTCGATGGACATGCTGCAGTCCACAGGGTCTCAAAGAGTCGGACATGACTTATCGTCTGAACTGAACCAACAGTGACCTGGAGTGTGCTGGGGGAGGCGTTACTTAGCCATAGAAAGGAGTTTGAATGTATTGTCTGGGTTTCTAACTAGTCTCCATGTCTTTTCTCTCCCCCTCTTTCTGCCATGTTGTGCTGCTCCTTGCTTTCAGCTTTTGTAGCCCAGCGTCTGATGTCTATTCCAAACCCCATGGTCCGAACAGTTGCCTGCATCTTATCACTAATGGGTATAGTGGGAATGCCTGAGCTCTGATTTTAATCCCAGCTCCATTCCTCATCTGCTCTGTGACCTTGAGCAGGCAATTTAATCTGAGCCTCAATTTCCTTGTCTGTTTAAAGGAATTAAATAGTTTCTTCAAGGGGTACATGTGAGAAGTCAAGGGGGCCGTGCTTGTCAAGCAGTGTTACTATGTCTGGTATCAGCAAGTGCTTTATAGCAGTAGGTAATGTGCAGTTAGCTGTAGGCCCTGTGTTGTGTGAAGACTTTCTCTTTATCTGGCTGTCCCACAGGTGTGTGTCCTTTAGTGCTGAAAAGCCACTCTGACACTGGAGACCTTTGAGACACCTCGCCCTCTCTTAAGTTTCTATCATTTTCCTCTTAATTATTGTCTAGTCCCATTGTATGTAATAACAGTAGCTAACTTGACTGATGGTCAGAGGAGCCTGGTAGGCTGCAGTCCATGGGGTCATGAAGAGTCGGACACGACTGAGCGACTTCACTTTCACTTTTCACTTTCATGCATTGGAGAAGGAAATGGCAACCCACTCCAGTGTTCTTGCCTGGAGAATCCCAGGGATGGGGGATCCTGGTGGGCTGCCGTCTATGGGACTGCACAGAGTTGGACACGACTGAAGTGACTTAGCAGCAGCAGCAGCAGGCTGAAGATTTTTGTGTCAAGCACTTTTCTACCTGCTTTACATGCTGTCTATCAATTTTCCCAACAACCCTGGGAGATTTTATAATTGTTGTTGCTTTAATTTTAGACGAAGAAACTGAGATGTAAAGAAGTTAACTTGCTGAAGGTCATACCACAAGTTGATAGGTCTGGGTGGGATTCAGAGCCATACATTCTGGCTGCAGAACCCACATATAACCGCCAGACCACACTGCCTCCCTGGTCTAGCATGGAGTGGGTCTGGGTTCTCTGGGTTTATTGCTGGTGTGGATTTGCTTTCAGCTAGGCTCCTGCTTCTGGCCTACTTCCCAGTGAGGTGCCAGCATCAGCCTGCTCTCTTCATTTCCTGCCGTTTCCTCCTGCCTGGGGTTGACTCTTACTGCATCACCAACTGGCCTGCTTGGGCTTCATTCCCTGCCTGTCCCTGCCTCCTGTAGTACATAGCTCAGCCTGAAAATGCAGCTTTAGCCGCTGGGCCGGAGAACTGGAAAGCTTGACTCACTGCTCTCCTGGCTGTAAGCTCACATGCTTGCTCTCCATAGGCCTCTTCAGTGAGCTTGTCACCAGCAGCCGCCTGCAGTCTTGCCAGAGCTCTGTCTCTGCCAAGTGAACCGTGGTGGCCATGAACCTGGTGCGGGGGCCTGGTAGAGGAAGATGGTTTAGAACTGGGACTTAGAATCAGGCAAAACTAGTTTCTCTCCCAATTCTGTCACTTACCACCTTGGGAAAGTTACTCGACTTCTCTTGGCCTCCGTCTCCTTCCTGCAAAATGGAAACAGTAGTGATGGGAGGATGAAATAAGAAAAGTGTATGGAAAAACACTTAGCATAACAACTAGTGAAATCTGAGTAAGGCTGTAGTTAAGGTGACTGTATTGTGTCCATGTCAGCTTCCTGACTTTGATAACACACTATGGTTGTGTAAGGTGTTATCATTAGTGGAAGCTGGGTGATGGGTACATAGGAACACTCTGCACTGTTTGTGCAACTTATTGTGTGTCTACAATTATTTTAAAAAAGATAAAAAAATTTAATGTAGTCCCAAATCTCAATTAATTGTAGCTTAAATTATAAATTATCAGTCACTAAATGTGTCCTTTAGTACTGAGAATTCAGTTATTTGACTCAAGCTCAACTTTTTGAGGGGTAGGTGTATGTGTGTGTGTGAGAGACATCTAAGATAAAGTAAACCAGACAAATTCTCAAATGATTTCCCCTTTCTAATGAACGACGTCCGTGGCATCAGGAGCAACCACAGATGAATTCCCTGTGTGCTATAGTTTCATTGTCTCCCAGTTGAAAACCTTGTCTTTTTACTGCACTTAGTAACCTCTGTTCTCTTCAGATTTATTATCTGCTTTCTATTTCACTGGTTCTTTATCCAAGCTGCACAGTATATTCATGACTGATTAAACCAGCATCCCCGGGGTGGGGCCCAGAGAGGTGTGTGGTTTGAAAGCGTCTTTGGTTCTGTGGAGTGCTGCAGGCCTGGGGACCACTGTTGTGCCTGCACTGCGGGCTCCCCTTCGGCCCCCTCTCCCTGCAGCCTTCTCTCCCTGCAGCCCCTTCTCCCTTCGGCCCCCTTTCCCTGCAGCCTTCTCCTACGTCCACATTGCCTGGCATGTGCTGCTTCCACAGGGCACCATTTTTCTAATGAGCATCAGGGCCTTTCCTGACCATGGTTGCCAGGTAGACTTTGCCCCCTTATCCTTAAGTATTAGTATTATAGAATCTGGAGCGGATGTCTGGAGTTCTGGAATCATCACTGAAGGAGCTCTCCCACCCCTTGAGATGCCATATGTCCATGCCATTTTAGAGAACTGAAGTGTCACCAAATGTCCCTTATGTTATGTTTCTCCAAAAGCCAGTTTAACAGAGTGCAGGCGACGTGTGTGTTTTCTCTAGGGAATGTGATGGGTGGAAGTTTTCAGAAGGCTGCTGGGCACTGACTACGTTTGCTATGGTTTCAGTGGCTGACGTGTTTTCACCACCTTCTGAGTAAACTCGCTGTGGGACCTTGCCTCAGTGTCTTAGTCACAGTCCTTTATTCGTCTTTTGTAGGGTGAAGTTTTATCATAAAAAGAATATACTAACCTTGTTGAACATTTGATGAAGGGTAAAAGAAGAGAAACAAAAACCTGACTACAATCCCCACTGTCATTTGGCATTCTTCCTGAAGTCTTTATAACTAAGCCTTCTTCTTATCGTCATAATTATAGTGTGGATACAGTTTCATATCCTAGTTTTTTTCTCTGAATATTTTAAGTGTTTTCCTAACTTGCCACTTAATGTGCGTGCACGCGCGCATGTGTGTGAATATATATTGGATGTTTAGGTTGTCTCCAAGTTTCTCATTCTTCACAGGAATGCTTTGGTAAAAATTCTCATGCACCTAGAAATTCCCATATTTTAAGCTGTATCCATATGAGTGGGCAGCTAGAAATGGAAACACTGACTCTCTTGCATTGCAGGCTGACTCTACTGTCTGAGCCACCAGGCAAGCCCATTCAAGCAGAGTGAGGTTCAGACTCCTTGACTCTTAATGCACTGCACCAGAAGAGGAGCCCTAGGTCCCCCTTTCAGTGGGACTTCTTCCAGCAATTCCAATCCTTAGATTGAGTGGGATGGTGCTCTTATCTAACAACTTTGAATTGACTACTATTACTATTTTTTTCAAGGTGCCTTGTCCTTTCATTGAAGCCATACAGTGTCACTGCTGATGACTTTTGCATCTTTGATGACATAGTACTCACAGGAGTAGTACAGTCACTTTTTGATTTGCTCCTGGTAGATGTCAATATCATCTCTCTCTTACATACAAGCAAAGTGTGTGTTAGTTGTTCAGTCATGTCCGACTCTATGTGACCCCATGGGCTGTAGCTTTCCAGGCTCCTCTGTCCATGGGATTCTCTAGGCAAGAATGAGAATTCTCCTGAATTGCAGGTGGACTCTTTACTGTCTGAACCACCAGGGAAGCCCATACAAGCAAAGTGGGATTCAGAGGAATCAAATCACTTGCCCAAGGGTACACAACTGAGAAGGAGCAGAGCCAAAGTTAAACCTGCATTATTTTGGCCCCAAAGCCTGTGTGCTTTCTACCCAACTCCCTAACCCCTATCTGGAAACAGGAGCACAGAGACTAGAGTCAGAAGTTGTTCCTGGGGGGAGGAGTTGGAGGCAAAGGAGAGGAGAAGGAAGAGAAAATCTTGTGTGAATGATGTACGTAGAGTAGAGCAGAACCCACACCAAAGAGAGAACACTTAACAGAGTAAATAAACCTTAACAAGTAAGTATGATACAGACACATACTGATTTCTCTAAAATACACTTTAAATCTGAGCCTCACCTGGGAAGGCCCTTTGTTTTTGGATCCCAAGAGACCTGGGTTCACTGGGGCCTCTGGCATATGTCACCCAGGCAAACTACTTAATCCCAACCCTAACCCCTAGCCCCAGAATTAGTTTCCTCATGTGTAGAATGGAAATAATCATAGTTATACTTCGTAGCTATTGTGAGGATTAAAAACAGTACAGTCTGCAAAGCTTAGCACAGTGCTTGGTAAATTGCAAATGTTTGTCCCCTGATACTAGGAGATGATTAACCAATACTGCAAATGAAGGAAACCTTGACCTTTCATGGTTCTCACTAAGGACTTGCTGCTGCTGCTGCTGCTAAGTCGCTTCAGTTGTCCGACTCTGTGCGACCCCATAGTCGGCAGCCCACCAGGCTCCGCTGTCCCTGGGATTCTCCAGGCAAGACACTGGAGTAGGTTGCCATTTCCTTCTCCAATGTGTGAAAGTGGAAAGTGAAAAGTGAAAGTGAAGTTGCTCAGTCATGTCTGACTCTTAGCGACCCCATGGACTGCAGCCCACCAGGCTCCTCAGTCCGTGGGATTTTCCAGGCAAGAATACTGGAGTGGGGTGTGGACTTGGCCCTTTTCTAAATGTTCTTTTAATCCTTATAATAATCTTTTGAGATAGGTACTACTACTACTAGTATGCTCATTTTACAGATGGGAATACTGAAATGTAGTTAAATAACTTGTCCAAGGTCACTTAGCTCTCAAGTGGTAGAGTTGGACTTTGAATCTCAGTTCTGTCTTCAGAATCCAAGTGATTATTCACTGAACTAAGCGTAACCATTCAGTTGAATCTGAATGGTTCTGCCCGTCCCTAAGGATGCCCATCAGCAGGATATGAGATTTGATCACCCTGGCAAGGATCCTTCTGCATTTTAGCCATTGTTCCTCCTGGGGAAATCCTATCAAACTTAGAAGTTCAGTTCAGTTCAGTTGCTCAGTCATGTCCAACTCTTTGCGACCCCATGAATTGCAGCACGCCAGGCCTCCCTGTCCGTCACCAACTCCCAGAGTTCACTCAGACTCACGTCCATTGAGTCTGTGATGCCATCCAGCCATCTCATCCTCTGTCGTCCCCTCCTCCTCCTGCCCCCAATCCCTCCTAGCATCAGGGATCAGCATCTCATCCCTCCCAGTGAGTCAACTCTTCGTATGAGGTGGCCAAAGTACTGGAGCTTCAGCTGTAGCCTCATTCCTTCCAAAGAAATCCCAGGGTTGATCTCCTTCAGAATGGACTGGTTGGATCTCCTTGCAGTCCAAGGGACTCTCAAGAGTCTTCTCCAACACCACAGTTCAAAAGCATCAATTTTTTGGCTCTCAGCCTTCTTCACAGTCCAACTCTCACATCCATACATGACCACAGGAAAAACCATAGCCTTGACTAGACGGACCTTAGTCGGCAAAGTAATGTCTCTGCTTTTGAATATACTATCTAGGTTGGTCATAACTTTTCTTCCAAGGAGTAAGCGCCTTTTAATTTCATGGCTGCAGTCACCATCTGCAGTGATTTTGGAGCCCAAAAAAACAAAGTCTGACACTGTTTCTACTGTTTCCCCATCTATTTCCCATGAAGTGATGGGGCCAGATGCCATGATCTTCGTTTTCTGAATGTTGAGCTTTAAGCCAACTTTTTCACTCTCCTCTTTCACTTTCAACAAGAGGCTTTTTAGCTCCTCTTCACTTTCTGCCATAAGGGTGGTGTCATCTGCATATCTGAGGTTATTGATATTTCTCCCAGCAATCTTGATTCCAGCTTGTGTTTCTTCCAGTCCAGCATTTCTCATGATGTACTCTGCATATAAGTTAAATAAGCAGGGTGACAATATACAGCCTTGACGTACTCCTTTTCCTATTTGGAACCAGTCTGTTGTTCCATGTCCAGTTCTAACTGTTGCTTCCTGACCTGCATACAGATTTCTCAAGAGGCAGGTCAGGTGGTCTGGTATTCCCATCTCTTTCAGAATTTTCCACAGTTTATTGTGATCCACACAGTCAAAGGCTTTGGCATAGTCAATAAAGCAGAAATAGATGTTTTTCTGGAACTCTCTTGCTTTTTCCATGATCCAGCGGATGTTGGCAATTTGATCTCTGGTTCCTCTGCCTTTTCTAAAACCAGCTTGAACATCAGGGAGTTCACGGTTCACGTATTGCTGAAGTCTGGCTTGGAGAATTTTGAGCATTACTTTACTAGCATGTGAGATGAGTGCAATTGTGCGGTAGTTTGAGCATTCTTTGGCATTGCCTTTCTTTGGAATTGGAATGAAAACTGACCTTTTCCAGTCCTGTGGCCACTGCTGAGTTTTCCAGATTTGCTGGCATATTGAGTGCAGCACTTTCACAGCATCATCTTTCAGGATTTGAAACAGCTCAACTGGAATTCCATCACCTCCACTAGCTTTGTTCGTAGTGATGCTTTCTAAGGCCCACTTGACTTCACATTCCAAGATGTCTGGCTCTAGATTAGTGATCACATCATCATGATTATCTGGGTCATGAAGATCTTTTTTGTACAGTTCTTCCGTGTATTCTTGCCACCTCTTCTTAATATCTTCTGCTTCTGTTAGGTCCAGACCATTTCTGTCCTTTATCGAGCCCATCTTTGCATGAAATGTTCCCTTGGTATCTCTAATTTTCTTGAAGAGATCTCTAGTCTTTCCCATTCTGTTGTTTTCCTCTATTTCTTTGCGTTGATCACTGAGGAAGGCTTTCTTATCTCTCCTTGCTATTCATTGGAACTCTGCATTCAGATGCTTATATCTTTCCTTTTCTCCTTTGCTTTTCACCTCTCTTCTTTTCATAGCTATTTGTAAGGCCTCCCCAGACAGCCATTTTGCTTTTTTGCATTTCTTTGCGATGGGGATGGTCTTGATCCCTGTCTCCTGTACAATGTCACGAACCTCATTCCATAGTTCATCAGGCACTCTGTCTATCAGATCTAGTCCCTTAAATCTATTTCTCACTTCCACTGTATAATCATAAGGGATGGATGGTCTATTTCATAGACAAGGCCAGAGGGAAGCCTTGTAGAGTTTGGGCGTGGTCTTTGCCAGCTTCTGGCTTCCTGCAAGGGCATTTCCTGTTCTAGTCTGTTAATCACTGAGGATACAGTGTGGCTGATTTCTTAACATACATCTCTCAGAGCTGGGAGATGATCATCTACCTCCCAAGGTGTACGAGGCAGCCCCACAAGGATGTGGCCCAGTGGGAGGTGGGTCTGCTGGCAGCCAGCCATAGTACTTTGGGAATGTGAGCAGCTCTGCTGTGACAACTGAGTGTATCTGTGGCTTGGACTCAGTTCTGCAGAGCTACGTGACCTTGGGCATCAAGTTAGACTGTGGCCCAGCAGTTGTCACAGCCTTTCAAAGGGTGATAATAGTTCTTGACCCACCCAATTGCTTAGACCAACAACTCAGAGAAGAGGATTATCTCCTTGATTGCAAATGGAAGCCCAAGTTCCAAACAAAAAGTAGAAGCTTTTCCTTTACTTAAGCTTCATTATCCATGGTAGCGAGTGGGCAAGAGGGACTTGGCTGTGCTTGCCTGTTTGTTTAAAGGAAGTGGTTTTTTTTTTTTTTTTTAATGTTTCTGTTATGAATGTGACTATGCTCATAAAAAAGGGAAAAGAGGAAAATGCTATTCATTTTTCTTTCTATTCAAATTGTTAAAATTTGATTTCTTCTATGAATATGTTTAACTTTTCTTTAATCGCACAGTGTCATGTTCTAAGATTTAACATTATAACCCACCCAACATTTCTCCATGTTTAAACTTTCATGAGCATCAGAAACTTTGAAATGTTATCACTTAGTGGAGGTACCAGAATTTAGTAAACCATTTATTGATATTTGAAGTTTTTCTAGTGCTTTGTAAATTTAATGTACTCAGTGCTATGAGGGACATCTTTGTGTTATATTGTTGTGGATTTAGGATCATTTACTTGGGTTAGATTTTCATACTCTAGGCAGATTTGTGGGACAGCTCAGATGAACAATGTGTTCTAAGAGGTGTTCTGGCTGTCAGTGACTTTGATATTCTTCTCTCAACACTGTTCTAACTCCTTTCACTTGGCATTGTCTTATCAAACAGGTATTAACTGTAATCTCTTTGGTCTTAAAATGCTGTCCCTTGACTCTTATGAAGCACCATATCTTCCCTTAATTGACCCACAGGATCTATGTAATTTTGATATTCATATTATCTATTGATACAGGCACTGGGGAGAAAACTTTTCTACCTGTACTGAGCATTCTTTGTGCTCTCTGCAGTGAATTCAATTTTATAACATTTGTTGATCATTAAAGAGCAGCTATCAGTTTGAAGGAGCTTTAATTGAGTGTCAGAAAATCTAGGTTCAAAATCTGGCTCTGCCCTTTACTAAGTGACCTTATACACAGAGACTAAGCTCTCTGAATTTTGTTTTAATTTTGTTTTCCATCTGAGAAGCGAACATAGTATCTTTCTCAGTGGGTATTTGTGAAGATGAATAGCTAATGAGCGTAGTAAACTGAGTAGCATTATGTAAATAAGAGGTGAAATTATTGTCATACATGCAAAGTGTTCTGCTTGATACTGTGGGTGACAGTAAGAGGCTCCATTCATTCATTCGTTTGCTCAACAGACATTTATGGAGTGACTACTATGTGTAGGGCAGTGAGCTGAATGCTGGGCATACCGTGATGAATAAAACCCTGTAAGCTATTGATGAATTTGTAATCTAGTAGTACAAAGGATTTTATGAATGAGACCTTTCCACCTTTAAAAATGTGTTATTATTTGATCCTGGGCAGTTATTATTTAATTCATAATAACTGCCTTCAATATAGGAGACTCAGGTTCCATCTCTGGGTCAAGAAGATCCCCTGGAGAATGAAATGACAACCCATTCCAGTATTCTTGCCTAGGAAACCTCATGGACAGAGGAGCCTGGCAGGCTGGAGTTCATGGGGTCACAAAAGAATCGGGCATGACTTAGCAACTAAACAACAACAGATGGCAGCGCTGTCCAATGTGGTGGCCATTTCTTACATGTGGCTAGTGCCACTGAGGAACTACGTTTTTAACTTTATTTAATTTTAATGAATTTAAATGTAAGCTTGACAAAAGAGATTGTTCAATAACTGAGTTATTGGGAAACTCTTAATGTTTTCCATTGAGAATTATGTCGGAACAACTTGAGTGTGTTAATCTGCATTTTAAACTATACATTGTATGAAATCTAAATACAATCAAGTTTTCCAATGAAAAGTTAGCTTCCTAATTGAAATATGCTGTAAGAGTAAAGTGACAAGTGAAAATGTTGGTCACTCAGTTGTGTCTGACTCTGCAACCCCATGGACTCTAGCTTGCCAGGCTCCTCTGTCCGTGGGATTCTCCAGGCAAGAATACTGGAGTGGGTTGCCATTCCCTTCTCCAGGGGATCTTCTCAACCCAGGGATTGAATTGGAGTCTCCTGCATTGCAGGCAGATTCTTTACCATCTGAGCCACTAGGAAAACCCTAAGAGTAAACTATATACTAATTTCTAAGATTTGGTATATATAAAAAAGTAAAATAATTAATTGATAATTTTAATATTGATTACATTAAAATAATATTTTTATGTATATTTAATGGATATATTCATTAAATAAAATATTTTGTTAATTCACCTACTTCCTTTTTAGCTACTAAAATGTGGCTATTGGAAAATTAGACATGTGGGTTGCTTTGTGTTTCTATTGGCAGCGTCGGTGTAAGTAGAGAGTGTGACTCACAGTGTGTGCTCTAGAGTAGGCCGCACTAAGGTGCAAAATGCTCTGGGAATTCTGGAGTTGGAGAAGAGGATCATTGCACCAGCAGGGGGTTCAGCAGAGCTTTTTGGAACACTGTCCTTTGACTGAGCCTTTAAGGCAAGCTATGTGGCTATATTTTTAAGGTTAGGTTTTATTAAGAAAGAGCAAATTTCAGTAAGAGGCATCAACTTTCACAAAAGTGTAGTGGTCAGAGGGTTTGGGGCATGTTATTAGGAAGTTTAATGGATTTAAAAAATGTTATTAACTTCACTCTGCCTTATCTGGAAGCCGCAGGGTTTTTAAACTTAGCCCGAGCTCTGTTCAGGTATCCTGCAATATCATCCTGATCCCCTAGGGGGCAATAGAAAACACATACTCTTTAAAGCACATTTTCTGGGGCATTCTGGATTAGGGCGTAACAGAAATATAGGCAGATAGTTCCTGGTGCCATAGAGACTTTGGGAATAGTCTTGTGGTGCTCTACTGATAGAGTAACTCTGAGACAGGATTCTTGTTGGATCCTTAAGACCAAACCACCTGGCAGCCATATGCCTTCTGCCCTTAGGGCTGAGTATTATCTTCTTTCCCCAAACTACCTATACCACATTCCTCCTGATTTAAATTTTCTTTTTGGGAAAATGTAAGTAGCTTAAAATCTAAAGTTAAATGTTGATGTAGTTCTCAGACTGAGAACTTTTTTTTGTAATTATTAATTGTTACTGCTAGTAATGAGGACCAGAACCAAGTGGGAAAATCACAGTCCTAGGAGCCATAAATCTGGAGTTTAAACCCTGCCCCTGCTGCTTATCTATTGTCATTCTGCTAAGCTGGTGAAAATTAGATCAATAATACTTGTTTCTCTGGAGTCTATTATACAGAGTGAAGTAAGTCAGAAAGAAAAACACCAATACAGTATATTAATGCATATATTTGGAATTTAGAAAGATGGTAACAATGACCCTATATGTGAGACAGCAAAAGAGACACAGATGTGAAAAATAGTCTTTTGGACTCTGTGGGAGAGGGTGAGGGTGGGATGATATGAGAGAATAGCATTGAAACATGTATATTATCATATGTGAAATAGATCACCAGTCCAGGTTCAATGCATGAGACAGGGTGCTCAGGGTTGGTGCACTGGGATGACCCACAGGGATGGGATGGGGAGGGAGGTGGGAGGGGAGTTCAGGATGGGGAACATATGTACACCCATGGCTGATTCATGTCAATGTATGGCAAAAACCACCACAATATTGTAAAGTAATTAGCCTCTAATTAAAATAAATTAATTAATTAAAAAATAATACTTGTTTCAGAATTATTGCTAAAATGAAATAAATAGAGATAAATGAAAGTGTGTAGGTGGTAAAGTGCTGTAAAACATGAAGCACTGTTTTGAGTTGTTAGTAATACTAATTCTGTAATAATTAGCAACTGAATTATAGGTATCAATAACAGTGCCCACACAATCAATAATTACATGAAATCACCAACAATTATTATTGCAAATTACAATTTTACTATATTTTAAGGTACAGTTAGTAAGCAGTTACAAAGAAACACTCTTTTGAGCCTGATAGGAAGAGCTTGTTATCGATAGGAATTGCCATATCTACTCCCCATCATTTGCTTTTTTCTGTGTGTATGTTACAGTTGGGAGGCAAGTGAAGTTGAAGGGGCAGAGGGGCGAGAATGGATGAGTTGGAGGCTGTCGGTGAAACCTGAAGTGTCCTCTCTTGCTGCTCTCCATTCAATAAGTAGTTACATCCTATACAATACCTCTATAATTAGTTTCTCCTTTTCCATCCTCTCCAGCTATTAGTTTGGCTCAAGTCCTTGGCACCCCTCACCTTTCTACCATAATAGCCTCCCAACTGGCCTTTTTGCTTTTATAATCGCCTCATCTGACCCATCCCACATTTAAAAATCTTCAGTGGCTCCCTGCTGCCTACAACATCTGTGCTCATCTGAGGCACTGGGAAACATTGTGGAGTCAAAGTAATTTGTTACTACTAATAATTAGGGAGCAGAAGTCTGTGAATAATTTATTCTCTTTTTGTTTTACTCTTTAAAAACCAATTAGAACACGGTTTACTGTATCATTCTGTCTAGCATGAGAGAATAAGAGTGGAATGAAAGCTAATGCATGGAAAAATTGTGAATAAACCCCAGATATGGCTGCAGGACGGTGTCATCTATCATTTATGATGTGGGAGGAAACAGGTGAGAAATGGTAGCCTGGAGAATGAAATCCATGTTCCTTTGCATAAACACGACCCGTGATAAAGTCCTTGTTTCATCCTTCTTCCCCCACCCTCCCACATCACCACTCCTGCCAATCCTACCCCCTGTATTTTTCTTCAGCCACACCGGTTGCAGTGACATTTGTTTCCTACCCAGAATGTGCTATTTCTTCTGTGAGAACAACAGCCTCATTCCCTTTAAGGAAGCTCTGCTCCCTACCTTCTGCCCACCTGGCTTGGGTGGGGCTGGCCCCATCTTCAGTCTCCTGGCTTGGTCATCTCCCATGCCTGACAGGTAGAAGTACAGGATTCCTCCAGCTATGGGGATTGACTGGAGATGGGCCGATCAGAGCCAACCTGTGGTTTTGTAGGGATTACTGGGAGCTGGTAGGATGTGTCTGGTCCTTCCAGGGGCTGCGTTGCTGCCATGGTTGTAAGGCTACCTGGGTACGGAGCTGGCACAGAAGAGAGGAACACAGGGAGGTGGACGCAGAGTCATCACTTAGACCCTGGATCTGCTGGAAGCTGATAAAGCTGGCTTTATGAGCCACTCTGACGTCTCTTGGTCTATTTCTCTTAAGTCAGCTTGAATTCAGTTTCTGCCAAAAGTCCTGACCAATATTCTGGATTCTTTACTGTCCCCAATCTTGCAAGCCCTTTACCGTGACATATTTTTGGTCATGGCCTAGAATGCTCCTCCCCATCTCTCAGCTCAGCAGTATTCTGTGTATCTGTCTCCTTCCAGGTCAAATATCTTCACTGCCTTTCCATCCTTCCTGGGCAGAATGAGTGTCCTATTTGAGGTCCGGTAGTCCAGGGTCGCACACAACATTGCACGTTGTCTTACAGTTGCTACACATGCATTGGAATTTCTGACCCCTTACTTATGAGATATTTAATTTTAGGCACTTTCTTATTTAAATGTATATCCCTAACACTTTGTACAGTTGCTCTGAATAGACAATAAATATTTTTTGATCTGAATTTACTAGAAAAAGAGAAATGATAAAAGTAAGACATAAAGAAAGAAAGAGAAAAAGTGTCTTTTACCATTTAAATTGTGAGTCTTGGACTGTGGATAAAAGAAGATGGGAACAACTTGTTGAGTAACAAGTTAAACCTATTTAATCTCTTTTTCTGAGAACTGTTTGTCCTTGACAGCTGCAAAATATATGTAGCCCCTAGATGGGAGGAATTTAGCCTAGCATATGGGGATGGTAAAAAGAGGGGCTAAAGAGTGATTCTAAGTTATATAAATCACCGTCAATGATCCTGTGTCTGGCATAGCTGAATAACTCCTACCAGCCGATGGGATGTCAGCTCTGGAATATCTCTCAGGACTCTTCCCTTTTCATATTCCCTGGTTCAGGCCATCCCCATTGGACTCCTGAAGGAGTCTTCTCACAGGGCTTCCTGCCTGCCTTCTTTCACACACAGCTCCTCCTGCATCTTGGATCAGAATGATCCTGTAAGTTTGCTCCCATCACAGCCTTGCTTGCAAGCCCTACACCCCTAGGATCTCTCTTTAAAGCATCACTTAGGAATTGCTATGAACTCTCTTTCACTGGCTCATTTCCCAGGACTCCCATTCTTCCCTGTGGTGTTCCTGTTAAGTGAACCATGTTCCAGTCCTGACTGTTGACTCTGCCCTGCTGTGTTCTGTTTTGGTAGTTCTCTTAAATTTATCCACCTGGGATATTCAGTTCCCAACTCTGCAAGACTATTAACTGTCATCCTTTGATGCTGCAGATGAGTGCTACCCTCTCCCCTTTCCACACTTGGCACTGCCCTAGCATGTTATAGTCATCAGGGTCATGCATATATACGTTCTGTATTAGGATAGACGAGCTGCTCTAGCAAACAAGACAAGCTTCAGATCTCAGTGGCTTAACACAATGAGGCCTTATTTCTCATTTGGCCACCATCCTATGCAGCTTGAACATCTCTTCTGTCTGCCCACCTCCAAGAAGAAACTCAGGAATCTGGGCATCTTCCATAATGTGGTGTTGTCATCTCAGAGGCCTTAGCTTCTAGAGAGCAGGAGAGCAGGAGAGAGGATGGTGAATGGTGTGAGATGTTGTAGAAGCTAGACTGAGAAGTAGCACATGTTATTCCCATCTACATGCCACTGGCCAGAACTGAGTCTTAATGTACCAGTCTGAAAGCAAGGACTTGCAGTTTCTGGAAATGTGGTTTCTGTGTAAGCCCTGGAAAAGGAGCTGGAATTGGTGAGCCTCTGGCTAGTCACTTGCACCTCCCTCTAGAGCAATGTGTCTCATCATTTCTGCACCCTTTGACATTTCTGACCCTAAACATATAAGATGGCGATGAATTGACACCTGTGAGGACCATGTCGTGCTACCTGGGCAGCACAGATACTTTATTTTGCTTTCTTGCTCCTGACCAGCTTAAAACCTTTAGTGCCATCATCTTTATACCTTCTTCTCCCCACTTCTCCTCCCCACTTTCTTCCCTGTAGATTTTTCCTCCTTATCATCTAAATTTTTCCTATTCCCTTTACATCCTTTTAACCTACTTTCATCCTCAGCCAGAAGCCCATCACTATAGGTGTAGGTGCACACAGAGTTAGGAATGGATATGTGTGTGTTCTTGGGTAGGTAATAATGGAAAAGAGGGTAGCCACTCCAGTTTCTTTCTTTCTTTCTTTTTGGTGTGGGGTGTTAAATAAACCTTTTGTTTGGGAATAGTTATAGATTTACAGAAAAACTGCAAAGATGAGAGTGTCTCCATGTAACCCTCAACCCAGTTTCCCCTAATGTTAACATCTTATATTTCTGGAAAACTTTTATCAGAACTAAGAAACTAACAATATGTTATTAGCTCAATTCCAAGCTTTGTTTGGATTGGACCAGTTTTTCTGCCAATGTCCTTTTTCTGTTGAGGGTCCCAGTCAGGGTACCACATCGCATTTGTATTTTATGTCTCCTTCATATCGCATCTTGTCAGTAAGAGTTTCTCAGTCTTTCTTTGTTTTGGATGAACCTTGACAGTTTTGAGGAGTACTGGTCAGATATTGTGAAGACTGTCCCTCAATGTGAGTTTATTTGATATTTTTCTTATGATTGGTCTGGGTTTGTGGGAGGAAGACCACAGAGGTAAAGTTCTCTCTTCATGATATCATATCAGAAGGTAAATTGATAGTCGCATGATATAATTCATTATGGTAAACTTGATCACTTGTTTAAGGTAGGGCTTGCTAAATTTCTCTACTGTATTGTTACTATTTTCTCCTTGAAAGGTGAAGTCACTCAGTCGTGTCCACTCTTTGTGGACTGTAGCCTACCAGGCTCCTCTATCCATGGGATTTCCCAGACAAGAATACTGGAGTGGGTTGCCATTTCCTTCTCCAGGGGATCTTCCCAACTGAGGGATTGAACTCAGCTCTCCTACATTGCAGACTCTTTAGCATCTGAGCCACCAGGGAGTCCCATATTTTCTCCTTTCCATACTGTTTTTCACTGGACACCACTCACTAAGGCCAGCTCAAGGCAGATGGAATTAAGCTCCCTGAAAGGGAGACTATCTAATTAATTTTATCTGGAGCATCTTATTCTTTATGCTTCCTCACTTAAATGCTTTCAAAGCCCTAAATAAATTGGTGCCTCAATGATAGATGTAAATCATGGCCTCAAAAGCAATCTCTCTGACAGCTAAATGAAGAGCCTTGCAAATTTTTATCCCACAGGTAAGAGAGAGTCCATCCTGAGAAATCAAAACAAAGCAAGCAACTGAACCTATTAGCATATAATCATTCTGTGAAGTAGCACACCTTGGAGTTGGCTAATGACTGCAAAAATGCTGCTTGACTCATCACTGCCTCCATTATTCATGAATTCACATCCTCACTCTTGGGTGCAGTGGCGAGGTGCCTAAGCTTTCCAGAATTGCTCCTGTTCTTTGTGGTAGGCCAAGGTGCTGAGGTGTTCTGTTGGTTGGCGAGGGAAGTGGGCAGGAGGGTGTATTTGGCCACTGTGACCTCCCCCGACCCTGCCCCAGCTAGCTAAGGGCATCAGGGATGCCAGAGAGGAACCTCAGAAAGTCTGATGGGAGGTGGCATTTCTCGCTTCAAAGCCCACTTTCTCAGCTGTCAGGAAAAGTGTGAAGGGAATGCTTTTGAAATAAAAATTGAAATGAGTCACAGCTCTAATTGTTTTCCATTTATAATCCTAGTTGGGTGAGATCATCTAGATGGATCACTTTATTCTACATGTGAGAGTCTACAGATGATGTGAAAAGTAATACAGCTGAGCGCAGGAACCAGGCCACTTTAAGACTTACCTGCTCGTCAGCTGCTTAGTGGGACATATAGTTCTGAGAGGCAGGAGTTGGAAGAGAGGTGCGTGAGTTTTGGCATCAGGGACACCTGAATTTCAATCTTTTTAAAAATAATTTGCTTTATTGAAGTACAGTTGATGTATAGTATTGTGTTAATTTATGCTGTATAGCAAAGTGATTCAGCTATACATATATATGTATGCTATTTCTTATTCTTTTCCATTATGACTTATCACATATGTTGAATATAGTTCCTTGTGTTATACAGTAGGACCTTATTTTTTAAATCTATCCTATATAAAATGGTTTGCATCTGCTAATCCCAAATTCCCAATCCAGCCCTCCCCTACCCATCTCCCCCTTTGGCAGCTACACCTCTGTTCTCTATATCTGTGAGGCTGTTGCTGTTTCATAGATAAATTCATTTGTGTCATATTTTAGATTCCATATATAAGTGTTATCATATGGTATTTGTCTTTCTCTTTCAGACTTACTTCACTTAGTATGGTATTCTCTAGGTCCAACCATGTTGCTGCAAATGGCATTATTTAGTTATTTTTTATGGCTAAGTAGTATTCCATTATGTGTGTGTGTGTGTGTGTGTGTGTGTGTGTGTGTGTGTATTTACCACATCTTCCTTCTTTATCCATTCATCTGTTGTGGATATATAGGCTATTTCCATGTCTTGGCTGCAGTAAATAGTGCTGCAATGAACATTAGGGTACATGTATATTTTTGAATGAGAGTTTTGTCTAGATATATGCCCAGGATGGGGATAGTAGGATTATATGGCACTTGAGTTTCGATCTTGACACTGCTGTTTATAATAAAGTGACTTTTGCAACTATATGTCTCTTGAGCCTCAGATTTCTCAAGTGCAAAGTGGAGTTACTGAAATTTTTTTGGATAGTTGTTGCAAGGATTAAATGATGAGATTCCCGTTATATACGTACCTGGTATTTAATAGATGGCAGCTGCATCAGGTTGCTTTTGGTGAAAATAACAGAAAATCCATCCCAAGGTGACCAAAGAATCAAAAGAATATTCATGTTATTTCGCATAAATAGAAGAATAGTAGTAGGATTACTCCAGGACTGGTTGTTTCAGAGGCTCAACATGGTCATCAGAAGTCCAAGTTCTTTCCATTTTTCTACTCTATTGTCCTCAGCAGGATGGGTAAGTCCTCAGAGAAGCTGTCTTCACAGTCATATGACTGCTAAATTCCAGGGATCATATTCATAGATGACAGTTCCAAAGGAAGATGAATTTTCTCTCCCAGTCTTTCTTAAGATGAGGAAACCATTTTCAAAAGCAGCACATCCCTGTTCTTCCTATCCTAGTTGACTACTCAACATCTCATTGATTAGAATCACATCACAGATTTGTATCTAAACCATGGTTCACCATAAATTGGTTTAGACCAATCGGGATCCACTCCTGGGACAGTGTAACTGGTTAGACCAATTAGGATCCATCTGAAGGCAAATGCTGGTCTAGCCTCCCTTACCTGAAAAAAATATGAATACTGTTAAGAAGGAAGGGCATCTGAGTATGTCAAACTTTTGCAGGTTCAACAAACAAGGGTATTGTGGATATGAGGATAGTCATTGACAGACTGATTAAAATGTAGATATCTCTTCCTGCCCTCTAAATTAGTCATGTGGCTCACTCTTTAGTATAGAATCTTACAGTTTGAAGGAAGGAATCTCTTTAAAGCATCTCTAAAAAATGACTACTTTCTCTGCTTGAATGCCCACTAGTATACGGGAATCTGTCTCTGAAGCACGGCCAAATGGCTTCTGGTGAACCAACCCTGCGGGATTATTTCTTGAGGTGATTATTTACATCATTAATTGCAGTTAAATAAAGTTAGACATTCAGTTCCTCCATTGTTCTAGGCACGTTTCAAGTGCTCCATAGCCACATTAAACAGTGCCAATTATATAACACTTCCACCATTGTGGAGGGTTCTTCTGGACACCTCTGCACTAGCTTGTCCTCCAGACCTTTCCAGTTTTAAATTCTGAAGAAGAGACTCGGGATTACCAATGTTACATACAGACTTAATATTTTGATGAGTGTATTGACTGGTTGGGGAAAAAACAAACATGACTTATGGGTCAACATTTAGATGTTCTTACCATAAACTTTTTGTCAGCTGATCCATGTGAATTAGAATTAATGATTTTCAGTGTGCCTAAATTTGTAATATAAGTTTTAATTAATTAGTATTTAATTTTTTTCATATTCAGTCATTCCTACAAACCTCAATTATTAGGTATTTTGGGAGTGATAGCCTTTGATCTTACTATTTTCTGTCTGTCTTGATCTGCCCAGTACTCTGCATTCCCTAGCTGCTAAAATCTGCATAGCCAGAAGATGGGAAAAAGAGAGGATATTAAGTTCAAATAGTTGAAAATTACAGCTTGTCAGTGTCTTGGGTGGAGGTTTGGTGGGAAAACATTACTTCAAATAAGAAATTTGGACCATCTGTTGATTTAACTATCTGTTGGCCTGACAGTACATTATATAGGCATGTCCCATTCACATTTTTTATTTCATTTAATATTCCTATAAGTTATTGTATTATCCTATACAGTAGGATAATATTATATTGTTAAATTATCCTGTATTATAATAATATGTTACTGTTACACAAGAGACTAAATTACCACTGTGTAACATACATTAGTTGCAGCTAATGTTTTTTTAAATTTTATTTAATTCTTACTTGAATTTGGCTGAATAAAACTCACACTGAATACATACACACACATAACAAGTGTTTCAAAAGGTCATAAAACTAGAATTTGAACACTGAACTTCTGATTCAAAATTTGGTGCTAATCATATCTTTGGCTACCTTTGTTTTTCTATACCTTGTAACCTTTCCCCTTTGCCAGAGATAATTGACACATGGCCATGCTAAACTCTCATAGGAAGTTGCAAAATACAAAATAAAGGGACTCACTCACTTCAGAAATAATCATGAAAGAACTTGAGGATCTTGACATGACAGGTACCTTATATAAAGGTACATAGACTATAATAGAAATTCCATCTTCAGTCAGAGAGTAAACACTACAGAGTAATGCAAGCCTCTTATTTACCGTAAGTAGCTCTTTCTATGTACATGCTGGGATGATGTCGAAGAAAGTGGAGGGGAGGAGGAGAAAATGGTGAATTGAATGGACTGAGATGTCTTTCTTCTCTAATGTGTTTTCTATTAATATTGTTTCCAAAGAGGAAACAGTCTTTCAACTGATGTAGACAAGACTTGAATAATTGGTTGAGTGAACTGGACAACAAATATTGAAGTGGAAAGTGATTATTGGATCCTTTCATTAGTTAATCTGATGCTGAACAGCCTTTGTCACCTCACACTTCGGTTTCTTATCCAGTGGACAAAGGAGATACAACAGTTGGCAATGATATTTATCCTTCACTTATTGATATTTAATTTTAGGACCTTTCTTTAACTGTGGTTGCTAATCAACTTTTTTCCCAGGCAGTCTCCACATTGCTTTTTAATAATGGTGATACCCAAGCAAAGCATGTGACAGGGATTAATTTGATTGTGTTGTCCAGAAAATAGAGCATGGATTCTAAGGGTGCTACAGTTGTACAGCCCTTGAAGAACCAGGTGATGCGAACTTTTTTCCTAATGGAGAATTGAAGATGGAAAGTGCTGTGGCTGGAGGTAAATCTTGGTCTATTTTCAGATTGCCGTGGATTGCTTGCTATGCATCTTTGCTTGCAGCATGAAAGCTGGTTTCTGGAAGCAAACTTCCCTTCACAATACATATTGTGTTTGGTATCTTGCAGGATCTTTATTGAAACATACACTTACTCTAAAAACACTGATATTCTCAAGCCCCATCCTGGATTCCTATAAATAGGAATAATATGGATGAATGAATGGATGAATGGATGAATACATGAGTCTCTGAGAGGGGGTGAACACCACAAAGAAAATGAAATGCTTTATAACTACTGAATTTCAAAAAGCCTCCCAAGTGTAATTGCTTCCTCCTTTTTCTATTCAGTTCAATTCAGTTCAGTTGCTCAGTCATGTCTGACTCTTTGCAACCACATAACTGCAGCAGGCCAGGCTTCCATGTCCATCACCAACTCTCAGAGTTTTACTCAAACTCATGCCCATCAAGTCGGTGATGCCATCCAACCATCTCATCCTCTGTCGTTCCCTTCTCCTCCCACCTGCAATCTTTCCCAGCATCAGGGTCTTTTCAAAAGAGTCAGCTCTTTGCATCAGGTACCAAAGTATTGGAGTTTCAACTTCAGCATCTGTCCTTCCAATGAATATTGAGGACTGATTTCCTTTAGGATGGACTGGTTGGATTTCCTTGCAGTTCAAGGAAACACCAACACCACAATACCACAGTTCTCCAACACCACAGTTCAAAAGCATCACTTCATTGGCGCTCAGCTTTCTTTATAGTCCAACTGACACATCCATACATGACTACTGGAAAAACCATAGCCTTGACTAGACGGACCTTAGTTGGCAAAGTAATGTCTCTGTTTTTCAATATGCTATCTAGGTTGGTGGTAACTTTTCTTCCAAGGAGCAAGTGTCTTTTAATTTCATGGCTACAGTCACCATCTTCTGTGATTTTGGGGCCCCCTAAAACAAAGTCTGCTACTGTTTCCACTGTTTCCCCGTCTATTTCCCATGAAGTAATGGGACCGGATGCCATGATCTTAGTTTTCTGAATGTTGAGCTTTAAGCCAACTTTTTCACTCTCCTCTTTCACTTTCATCAAGAGGCTTTTTAGTTCCTCTTTACTTTCTGCCATAAGGGTGGTATCAACTGCATATTTGAGGTTATTGAAATTTCTCCTGGCAATCTGGATTCCAGCTTGTGCTTCCTCCAGCCCAGCATTTCTCATGGTGTACTGTGCATAGAAGTTAAATAAGCAGGGTGACGATAGACAGCCTTGACGGACTCCTTTTCCTATTTGAAACCAGTCTGTTGTTCCATGTCAGTTCTAACTGTTGCTTCCTGACCTGCATATAGGTTTCTAAAGAGGCAGGTCAGGTGGTCTGGTATTCTCATCTCTTTCAGAATTTTCCACAGTTTATTGTGATCCACACAGTCAAAGGCTTTGGCATAGTCAATAAAGCAGAAATAGATATTTTTCTGGAACTCTCTTGCTTTTCTGATGATCCAGCAGATGTTGGCAATTTGATCTCTGGTTCCTCTGCCTTTTCTAAAACCAGCTTAAGCATCTGGAAGATCACAGTTCACACATTGCTGAAGCCTGGCTTGGAGAATTTTAAGCATTACTTTACTAGCGTGTGTTCAGTTCAGTTCAGTAACTCAGTCGTGTCCAACTCTTTGTGACCCCATGAATCGCAGCATGCCAGGCCTCCCTGTCCATCACCAACTCCCGGAGTTCACTCAGACTCACGTCCATCGAGTCAGTGATGCCATCCAGCCATCTCATCCTCTGTCGTCCCCTTCTCCTCCTGCCCCAAATCCCTCCCAGCATCAGAGTCTTTTCCAGTGACTCAACCCTTCGCATGAGTTGGCCAAAGTACTGGAGTTTGAATTTTAGCATCATTCCTTCCAAAGAACACCCAGGGCTGATCTCCTTCAGAATGGACTGGTTGAATCTCCTTGCAGTCCAAGGGACTCTCAAGAGTCTTCTCCAACACCACACTTCAAAAGCATCAATTCTTCGGCGCTCAGCTTTCTTCACAGTCCAACTCTCACATCCATACATGACCACAGGAAAAACCATAGCCTTGACTAAATGGCCCTTTGTTGGCAAAGTAATGTCTCTGCTTTTTAATATGCTATCTAGGCTGGTCATAACTTTTCTTTCATGAGTGAGAGTCTTTTAATTTCATGGCTGCAGTCACCATCTGCAATGATTTTGGAGCCCCCCAAAAATAAAGTCTGACACTGTTTCCTCATCTATTTCCCATGAAGTGACGGGACCAGATGCCATGATCTTTGTTTTCTGAATGTTGAGCTTTAAGTCAACTTTTTCACTCTCCACTTTCACTTTCATCAAGAGGCTGCCATAAGAGTGGTGTCAGATGAGTGCAATTGTGTGGTAGTTTGAGCATTCTTTGGCATGGCCTTTCTTTGGGGTTGGAATGAAAACTGACCTTTTCCAGTTCTGTTGGCCACTGCTGAGTTTTCCAAATTTGCTGGCATATTGAGTGCAGCATTTTCATAGCATCATCTTTTAGGATTTGAAATAGCTCAACTAGAATTCCATCACCTCCACTAGCTTTGTTCATAGTGATGCTTCCTAAGGCCTACTTGACTTCACATTCCAAAATGTCTGGCTCTAGGTGAGTGATCACAGCCATCATGATTATCTGGGTCGTGAAGCCCTTTTTTTTTATAGTTGTTCTGTGTATTCTTGCCACCTCTTCTTAATATCTTCTGCTTCTGTTAGGTCCGTACCATTTCTGTCCTTTATCGAGGCCATCTTTGCATGAAATGTTTCCTTGGTATCTCTAATTTCTTGAAGAGATCTCTAGTCTTTCCCATTCTGTTGTTTTCCTCTATTTCTTTGCATTGATCACTGAGGAAGGCTTTCTTCTCTCTCCTTGCTATTCTTTGGAACTCTGCATTCAAATGAGTATATCTTTCCTTTTCTCCTTTGCTTTGGCTTCTCTTCTTTTCTCAGCTATTTGTAAGACCTCCTCAGACAGTCATTTTGCTTTTTTGCATTTCTTTTCCATGGAGATGTTCTTGATCCCTGTCTCCTGTACAATGTCACAAACTTCTGTCCATAGTTCATCAGGCACTCTGTCTATCAGATCTAGTCCCTAAATCTATTTTTCACTTCCACTGTATAATCATTAGGGATTTGATTTAGGTCATACCTGGATGGTCTAGTGGTTTTCCCTACTTTCTTCAATTTAAGTCTAAATTTTGCAATAAGTAGTTCATGATCTAAGCCACAGTTGGCTCCTGGTTATGTTTTTGCTGACTGTATAGAGCTTCTCCATCTTTGCCTGCAAAGAATAAAATCAGTCTGATTTCGGTGTTGACCATCTGGTGATATCCATGTGTAGAGTCTTCTTTTGTGTTGTTGGAAGGGAGTGTTAGCTATGACCAGGGTGTTCTCTTGGTCAAACGCTATTAGCCTTTTTGCCCTCCTTCATTCTGTACTCCAAGGCCAAATTTGCCTGTTACTCCAGGTGTTTCTTGACTTCCTACTTTTGCATTCTAGTCCCCTATAATGAAAAGGAAAAGGGCATCTTTTTTGGGTGTTTGTTCTAAAAGGTCTTGTAGATCTTCATAGAACAGTTCAACTTCAGCTTCTTCAGCATTCCTTGTCCTTTTTCTAAATAAACAACACCAAACTATTTCCAATTAAACAAGTGAACTCTGTGTGTCTTTTCACATGAAGAGAACTTTTTGGAAAAGGAGACAGACATTTTAGATTGTTTGGTTTAGATACTTCCTCTGTTTAACTACAATCCGTTAGAGATTTTTAAAATTCAAATATAAGTGACATATAATATTACATTTCAGGTATATGACATAATGACTTGATATTTGTATATATTGTGAGTGACGCAGTATAGATTTATCCTGGGAATAAAGAACTGATCTGATGCCTCCTCAACATGGATCAGCATTTCAGCAACTTTGGCCAACTGTTATTGATACACTCTTGGTTTGGCCTCTCTTTCTTTGTAAGCAAATAATCTTTTTTTTTTTTTTTTTTAAAGAAAGAGTCCTTTAATGAGAGAGACTATCAAGAGAGAAGTAACACGGAGCATTTTGAATCAATTCATTCAAGAAATATTTATTGGGCATTTGCTATGTGCTCGACACTTCTGGGGCAGAGGAAGCAAAAACAGATAAATAAATTAGGGTTAAGTTAGCAGGGTTGACCATAGAGGGCTCTTTGTGCTTCCTTCAGAATTTACCTTGAGAGGTTTCACTTCTCACCATCACTACCCCAAAAGAGTTTTTTGAACAACCTCTCAGAGGACTTGCTATGAGAGGAGTTCTGGCACTGTACTTTTCTATTGTATCACATTTCCCTTGATGATTTAGTCTTCCTTCTAGGTTGGCATGTTGGGAAGTAACCCTCAAGACCCTTAGTCTGTAAACTAAGGGTCTAAGAGTCTGTACACTCTTTTGGGGGAAGATTTTAGATTCCTGTATTCAGGTTGCTGAATGGTTTTAACTTAGGAGCAAGGCATAATGAGTTTTGCAGATTAGAAATTCTCTGTTATCAGAGTGAAGGATGGAAGTCTTTGACCCTCTTCTTTGCCTTCCTTTCTCTCTTCACCCTCTTCCTGTTGTGCTTTTTTCTCTACCCCGTCTTCGGGACTCCTCTCATTTAGGTTCCTGCTGGTTCCCATGTTGCCAAATCTGATTGCAGCTTCTTTGCTTTCATCTCATTTGATCCATGTCACTACTAGCTACATAATTAATCAATTCCTTCTTCTTTTTTAAAAAGTTTTTTTAAAATTATTTTTTATTGACGTATAGTTGCTTTGCAGTGGCATGTTAGTTTCCACTGTACAGCAGAGTGAAGTAGCTACACGTATACATATATCTCCTCTTTTTTTTGGATTTCCTTCCCATTTAGGTCATCAGAGAGCCCTGAGTAGAGTTCTCTAAGCTATATAGTAGGTTCTTATTAGTTATCTACTTTATATGTAGTATCCACAGTGTATATACCAATTTCTTTTCCTTAAAACACTTTTTCTCTTCACTAATGTGACCACTATATTCTCTTGGTTTTTTAAAAAACAACTCATTGGCCATTTTTTCCTTAGTCTTCTTTACCAGCGCTTCATCCTTTTCTTGACCTCTTCGTTTCAGGGGTGTCCTAGGGTTCAATGTTCAGTTCCTCTCTGGCTTACCTTTGCTGGTATTATCTGTCCCAAGTCTTTATCATTTGTTTTAACACTTAGCATTATGTGCTAGATAATGTGGTTTTCTTGAATACACTCTTTCCGAATCTGTGTATATATATATATATATATATATGTTTGCATGTATATTATTTACTAAATTTGGGAGGTTTTGGCCGTGTTTGTCTATTATTTTTTCGGGCCCAATTTTTTTCTCTTCCCTTTCTGGGCTTCCCAGGTGGCTCAGTGAGTGAAGAACCTGCCTGCAATGCAGGAGACACTGGAGATATGGGTTCGATTCCTGGGTTGGGAAGATCCCCTGGAGAGGGCATAGCAGCCCACTCCAGTATTCTTGCCTGGAGACTCTCATGGACAGAGGAGCCTGGTGGGCTACAGTCCAGAGGTCTCAAAGAGTCGGACACGACTGAAGCAACTGAGCATAGCACTCCTCCTGGGACTCTATCGTTACCTTTATGATAGACCTTTTTATTTATTTATTTACTTTTGATCCCTGGGTCAGAAAGATGCCCTGCAGGAAGAAATAGCAGTCCACACCAGCAATTTTGCCTGGAGAACTCCACGGACAGAGGAGCCTGGTAGACCACAGTCCCGTAGGGTTGTCAAGAATCGGACATGACTGAGCAACTGAATACACAGTCACATCAAACTATGATAGAACTTTTGAAATTTCCCACAAGTCCCTGACCTGTTTCAACTTATTGTGAAAAAGTTTTCCTGTTCTCCAGACTATGACATTTATCTGGTCATAATCTAGAAGATAGATTATGACATTTACCTTCAAATTCACTGAATCTTCTTGTCTGTCTGTCCCTACTAAACTTCAGGAAGTTAGAGTCCACGTCTGTCTCTTTCTTTCACTGCAATGTTTCCGCTGTCTGGAACACTGTCTAGTAGTGCTAAATAAAGCCCTGTTGAGTGACTGAAGACAGGAAGGTAATGTCTGTGGTCTAGGGTGAGACAAGGAGAAGCTGAACTAGGGCACTGGCAATCAGAAAAAGAGAAGATAGACCCAGAAAGGTATCTTATCGTCAACAGTATTATCAGATCAGTTTGAAATCCAATTCAAGTAAATTATTCTAAGGTGGAGAGGGAATGAATTAGCTTTAAATAGACTCATTGACACTAATGTGGTGGCTTCTTTAGGGCTCCTAAGGTCACTAATTCATTAATGAAGGTCCAGTGCTCAGCTCTGATGTACAAATGACAGCACTTGCTTCTTCCTGAGCAGTAAAGGATTTCAATTTTTAGTTCATCTGTCCAATAAACCAATCATCTAGCCAACAAATTATTCCCCCTGCTGAGAATCTACCATGAATTTGAACCTGGGCCAGATCAGGGGGATATAGAGGTGATTATGTACACACCTTATATTATAAGACAGGTGGAGTCAGAGAGTCAAAGCAATCAGTGCCATCCAGCATGATGAAATAAATGCTCTAAACAGGTTGTGTGCCAGGGGCTCTCACTTTGAGAATGAGTGTAAAGGGTTCAGGGAGCATTTGAAAGGAGATACTTCATTTGTGACATTTGAAGGACAAGTAAAACTCCTCAGACACCAAGGGGAAGGCTTGTGTGCAGATCCATGCAGAGAAACCATAATCTGTCCATACAAAGAGGTCCGTAATCTGTGGGGAAATTCCAGCATCTGGTGGTGGAATGTGGCAGTCTTGATAGATTTATCCTGATCCTCTCAACTTGAAGAAACCAAGAACATGAAACAGGAATGAGAATACAAGATGCCCAACAAACGTTTGCAATAATAATGGTGCTTACTACCACTGTTAGTATAGTGGGGGCTGGACAGAGATGAGCTCAGGAGGTTCTCTTGTACTTCTTACATCACTTGCCCAGCTGGGAGGGTGTAAGGGGAGAGAGACTTTCATTTTTCAGAGTCTTGCTTCTCTCGTTTTCTTCAGTATAGTATTCACAGTGATGCCATTTAAGGACTTCTTTATCTCCTGCACCTGAGGTGGTCAAGGAGGCGAGAGGGGTACAGGGAGTCTGCTTTCTGTTGGTAGGTTGATGGTGAATGCCGCAGGGCCAGCGGAGTTTGACCATAAATAGTTATGGAAGTAATCATTTTGCACTTGAGGGAAAGGGGGTCTAATGAGGGAAATTGACTAGGCTGAAATTACAGATATGAATAATAGCTTTAATAGGACAGTAATACTCGAATATCCAAACTCCTACTTAGGAACTCTTCCCCAGAATACAGTGGGGAAGCGAGAGAGAGAGAAAAAAGGGAAGAGAGGAGAGGAGAGCAGGAAATCCTTCACGAATATTCATATCTTGACCAAATTTGCGACATATTTACATTGTCTTGGGTACTTAGCTTCTATACTTTGTAATAGAGAATTGCTAGTTCGCATTTCTTTCAGGAAAAATACTGTGATATTTTTCTTTTGGAAGGTAGATAGATAGGTAGCTTCTGTAGTGAGAGAGAAAGAAATTCACATTGTTGTGAATGTGAATGAGAAACTATTCCTCTAGGCTCTGCCTTTCCTAATTGCACATGTTAACACTGTTTTCTGAAAATAAGAACAAATAACAACTAGAAGGAGAAATCATTGTTAAAACTACTTAATCTAAGTGAGTGGTCAGCTTGGTTATTGGACTTGTGTATTAGAAATATGTTTTCATTATTATTGTCTGAAGTACGTTGTCTACAGGTAACAGTGAAGAAAAAGTTTGGAAGATCAGAATCACAGTTTTATAATTCTGTAACTTCGTAAATTTCCATATAAAAGAACTTTAAGCTTAATTATGTTGGAACAATGTGTGCTCTATTTTAATCCTGAACTGAGATAACAAAGTCATTGGGAAGATTATTTCTGTCTTAACTCAGGAAAAGAAGAAAAAAATATAAGCGCATTAAAACAATTTAGGGTCTTTGAATGAAAGCAATAAAGAAGTTATACTATTACAAGACGATTTTTCTGTTATTTCAAGTTAATGTGGAGTGACTTGAGAGAGTAAACGCAAAACACTGTGAATCAGAGGAAAGCTATTTAACAGCAAGGCAATTGGAAAAGCAAGAGGAGTTTAAGTGTTGTTTTTCCCTTTTGACAAATCACTACTATTGTAACACTTTGATAAAAAAGGAACTTGAGAGCTATTATTATCTTTTAACAAATTAAAAATAATTTGTTTCTTTGTTGCGAAAGTATTATGTCACATGTTCTTTAATATACTGAAATTAGTAAGCAAATATGTATATATTAGTATATTAAAATTAATTTAAAATATTAAGAAAAAATTGAAAGTGTAATTTTAATAGTCAGATATAATCATTGCAATATCTTTTATATATTTTAATTGTGTGCAATTGTTTCTGAAAAACAATTTTATAATTTGTAATTAAATTCTATTATAAATTATAATTATGAAACAAATTATCATTTTTTCTCTGCATGAATCATATATCAGGGCTGTCTTTCCATATCAATGGATGTGCATCTTCAGTACAGTGGTCTCAACCATTTTTTTTTTTAAACTCCAGTGCAACTGAGGGATTAAACACAGTTTTGATAGTGGTATTCTATGTCAACTCTTTTTTTAAAGGGTGAGGAGATGGGGCAGAGAGGAGGGAAGAAAAATGGCTTTATGTCAAAAAGCTCCATGTGGCAAAAACCTATCTGCAACATCACTTTTAATGATTATATAAATTATAAAGTTTTAGAAACAAGTTTCCAGTTGTTGGCCATTTAAGTTGTTTCTAAGTTTTAATCATAATGTGTAATATTGTGATAAACACTCCTTCCCACCTCCTTCTAATTACTTACTTACAATGAATTTCTAGATGTAGAATTATTCTAGCAAAGAGCCCTTCCTATATTACTAGTACATTGATTTTAGGTCATTGCCAAATTGTTCCCAGAGGTACCATACCAGTTGATACTATAGCTATAGTTCATGAGATTGTCCATATTCTACCATTTAGGCTAAGATCATTTAAAGGAAATCAACACCAGTTTGAGGCAGAAAAACATTATTATTGTTTCATTTCCATTTTAAGACAATAATGATGACAAACATTATTATGATTTTATAGACTATCTGGCCCATCACTTCATGGAAAATAGATGGGGAAACAGTAGAAACAGTGTCAGACTTTATTTTTGGGGGCTCCAAAATCACTGCAGATGGTGACTGCAGCCATGAAATTAAAAGACGCTTACTCCTTGGAAGAAAAGTTATGACCAACCTAGATAGCATATTCAAAAGCAGAGACATTACTTTGCTGACTAAGGTCCGTCTAGTCAAGGCTATGGTTTTTCCTGTGGTCATGTATGGATGTGAGAGTTGGACTGTGAAGAAAGCTGAGCGCCGAAGAATTGATGCTTTTGAACTGTGGTGTTGGAGAAGACTCTTGAAAGTCCCTTTGACTGCAAGGAGATCCAACCAGTCCATTCTGAAGGAGATCAACGCTGGGATTTCTTTGGAAGGAATGATGCTAAAGCTGAAGCTGCAGTACTTTGGCCACCTCATGTGAAGAGTTGACTCATTGGAAAGGACTCTGATGCTGGGAGGGATTGGGGGCAGGAGGAGAAGGGGACGACAGAGGATGAGATGGCTGGATGGCATCACGGACTCAATGGACGTGAGTCTGAGTGAACTCCGGGAGTTGGTGATGGACAGGGAGGCCTGGCGTGCTGCGATTCATGGGGTCACAAAGAGTCGGACACGACTGCGTGACTGAACTGAACTGATAGACTATTTAAATTTCTTTTTTATATGTGTTTCTTATAATACATATTTATCTCAGTGAATTGTAAAAATTATGACAATACTCTAATTTTATGTCATTAACATCTTACAATTTCTCACTCATATATTGTTTACTTTTAATTTTATGTGGGGTACTGACATGTAATAATTCTTACAAAGCCAAGTTTCTTAATATTTTATTTTTTATGTTCTTCAAGAAGGTTTTATCATTTTTTGTATATAGTTCTTATTATGCTTATTTCTAGATATTTTGCATTTACTGTTGCTATTAGAAGACTCCCACCTTCCATTGGAGTAGGAAGTGGCAACCCACTCCAGTATTCTTGCCTGGAGAACTCCATGGGCAAAGGAGACGGCGGATTACAGTCCACGGGATCATAAGGAGTTGGACACGACTGAGCAACTAACACACCTTCCATATTATATTGTCTTGATTATTGTTACCTATAGGACATTTAAAATACTATATATATATATTTTTTTTTTTTCAGAGTTCTTGTTGGTCTTCTTTTGAGTTTTCCTGGTAGACACCATAGCATTTGCACATTGAACCAGGAAAGTTTTCTTCTATTTTGTCTGATTCTTCTTGTTTCATTAGATCTGCTCTTTCATTAGGAGCTACTATTATGTTAAAGTATAGTGATCCCTCAGTGTCCAGAGGAGATTGGTTTCCAGAGTCCCATTGTGGACAACATCCACAGATGCTCAAGTCCCTGATATAAAATGGCATAGTGTAATGAATACAGAGAGTCCTCCATATCTGTGAGATTCAACTAAAGGATGTGAAACCTGAGGATACGGAGGGTTGACTATACTTTCTTTGCATTCTGTAGAGCTCTTAAGTTGGTCTTCAACATTAATCTCTTTATTAATTAAGGTTCACTGCAGATATAGAATTAATAGGATGTATGTATAGATAGAAAGAGGTTGATAAGAAGTTGGTTCAGGTGATTATGGAGGCTGACAAGCCCCAAGACCCACAGTTGCCATGCCAGTGACCCTAGAGTGTCAGTGTTATGGTTCCAGTACAAATGCTGACAGCCTTGAGCCCCAAGAAGCGCAATTTGAGTTCAAAGGTATAAAAGAACCAATGTCCTAGCTGAAGAAAGTCAGACAGACTTACTCTTACTGACCAGAGTCAGTTTCAGGCTGTTACGAAAACTGGAGCCTTTACTCTGAAGCTGTTGCTTTTCTGAGATTCCTCTGTCAGCTCCCAGTAGGAGCCTTAAGTGAAGCAAGCTTAGACTTGCATTTAAGACTTGGGCTTAACCTGGGGCTTTTCAATGTCACTCCGTATGTTTCCAGCTGACAGTTTTGGCTTAGGAGCTTGAGTGTTTACAGTCTCCCTTCATTTCTTCCAGTTTCCTGAGAATCTTTTGAGCTTTTTGTAGACATAGAATTTTTAGTATAAACAAAGGATGTCCAAGTATATCCATGGTTATTGTGAAAGGCAAGGATTCAGTAAGGAGGAAGAAGGAGAAAATAAAATCTGACTTTCAGTTTGCCATTAAGGCTGGTGTTTTTCAGCTCCTCTGTCCCCATGGACCCTCTCACACATTATTCGACTTAGCATTGGTGTTACTCCCCATACTGGAGGAGTCCTTATAGAGGAAATTCTGGGTCGGATCAGAATCAGCCATATCACCACAGTATCACAAAGAATATAGGGCAACTGCAGAATGCTTTATGACCTCAAGGTACGAGGACTGTCATATTTTATTTTTATTTTTTTAAATGAAATAAAACCTGGCTTTTATCCCTGCTAGCTATGGTTGGCGGAGAAGGCAATGGCACCCCACTCCAGTACTCTTGCCTGGAAAATCCCATGGACGGAGGAGCCTGGTGGGCTGCAGTCCATGGGGTCGCTAAGAGTCAGACACGACTGAGCGACTTCACTTTCACTTTTCACTTTCATGCATTGGAGAAGGAAATGACAACCCACTCCAGTGTTCTTGCCTGGAGAACCCCAGGGACGAGGGAGCCTGGTGGGCTGCTGTCTATGGGGTTGCACAGAGTCAGACACGACTGAAGCTACTTAGCAGCAGCAGCAGCTATGGTTGGGGAAGAATCTAATGTCTCTTTTTATTGGGGCTCTCTTTCTTCTCTACTGAATCAGGCGAGGACCTCAGCAGTATATGTGCCTTCTGAAATGGAGGAAGGACCTGTCCTCCAGTCCACAGTAGCCACCAGTATCTGTATCCTCCTATCTGCTCGTACACACTCCAGTTGGCACCTGGTCCTTCATGTATGTCAGGCTCTGCTTCTAGGCTTGCAACCCCCCCTTCCTTCTCCGTGTCCCTCACTTCCCCAAACACACTCACATGACGTCCTAGGCTCTGGGAATCCAGCCCTTAGGGAAAGGGCAAGTCTGTGTTTCTCTTGGTGCTCCAGTGTCCATCTGTCCTCCATTGGCCCGTCTTTCCTAAATTACTGTCTTGTTAACTTTTCCCTGAGGGTAACAGAACTCAGCCTTTCAAGCCACAGAACCCAGCTTCCTCTGGAGTGGAGAATGGAAGAATAGCTTTTGTTCTTTCAGCTAATGAGTTCACAGCATCCTGCCCCCCAAATTCAGAGCATGGTACCAATTTAATTTTTCAATAACTCAGATTATTCCAGAATCTCTTTGCTCATTTATGGGAGAAAAGGGGAGCAGTACATTTTGAACTTTCCTGGCCGCAACCTATGACAAGAAATAGATCTAGCCAGTCTGATCAAGAAAATAACAGAGAAGACAGATGACCAATATCAGGAATGAAGGAGGGGCATCACTAAAGATCCTGATACAAATACATGTATTTGTGCCATGTGTGTGCTCACTTGTGTGGTGAACTGACCATCTGTTATAATAAATTTCAAATACTTAAGATACAAAGAGGTGAAGAAGTACTGTGCTGGAGTGAGAAGTTTTATGTTGCTGTTATAACTCTGATAATAATTTTTAGCAAGTCTCTCAAAAGGCACTAGTAGTAAAGAATTGGCAGGAGATGCAGGAGACCGGGGTTTGATCCCATGTCTGGAAGATCTCCTGGAGAAGGGCATGGCAACCCACTCCAGTCGTCTTGCCTATAGAATCCCTTGGACAGAGGAGGCTGGTGGGCTACGGAGTCCACAGGGTCGTAAAGAGTTGGACACAACTGAAGTGACTTAGCACACACAACTGTTATGGGCCACAGTTTTATTACTATATATAAAAGAACATAATATACCTGTACCCTTAGACTCTGAGACCCAAGAGGAATCATGTACATGAAATTGTCATACAAACTATGACGCTCCATGTACATGGGAGGTGGCTTTCTTATAGTTATTATTATTAGCAGAGTTTGGTCAGCTAACTCTCGGTCAAATAGTTTGGAAAGCCTAGCCATATGAACAGCTTCAGATCAGTATTTTTCTCTTAACCTTTAAAACAAAATCTCTTGAAGGGTTGGATAGAAAGAAAGGTTGAGCATGTCGAGGGAATGAGAAATTTCAAGACTGTTTTCCCTCTGATGCATACCAAGTAAGGATTTTGATTTCTACATTTTATATCTGCCTTCTCCCAGGAGCAGAGAAGTAGAGGTTTTCACTTGCACTGCTGAGTAATAACTTGCAAATAAGAATACTCTTTCCCATATGGTCCAGGAAGTCAAGTGAGCTGAGGAGTGCTAGCACTCCATTTTAATGTTTAGTTTGTTGCTGTGAAATGGGCTGTAGGGTGCTGTGGATAAACTTGTCCAGAGATGTGACTGAAGGTCTGGGAAGAAATAACTCTGTAGCTATAAGGTGCGCAAGTTTTGTAAGAGTTTTATAGTCCAAAACAATAGCCAAAGAGGACCCACGTCACCTACCAGGGACTATGGACTGAAAGGGCTATCAGATCCACCTCTCTTGATCTGGCTTCCTCTCACTCTCCAGCTCACTGCTCCTTCAACTCCCAGCTTTCCAAGGTTACTGCACCTTGTATATTTCCAACAGCTTATCATCCTTCTCACCCCAGGTGGTGGAATCAGGATAAAGAGGTACAGGTGGCAGGAAAATTCCGGCACCTTCTCTTTTGCTGTTTTACATATGTATGTGCCCATTATGAGCAGCCCCCTGCCATTTGGGGAAGTCATTATGGTGTTTACTTGGAATAAATCTGACAAACCCCTGCCTGCTGCTTCGTTATTATGACACATCAGCTTTAATCAGAAGCAGCAAGGACACGATCCTCCCATGCCCTGAGAATAGCAGGTGTATTATCTTCTGGGGTCTGCTGAGCACGTTAGGGGTACAGCTCTGAGATGGGTACAGCTCTGTGTTTGGAAGAAGAGAAGTCTGGCAAAATCCCCTACAAACTGAGTAGCATAGGGGCACCCCATAGCAGACATAGATGCTGGAATAAAAAGAGGGGTGCATTGACTGAGCTGATGCTTCGAAAACATCCCCTGAAGTCTCAAAGCACCCTGTAGTTCCGGCCCGGAAAATGTCACATTTAAGGACAAAACTCTCTTGACTTACACTTCTGTAATGTTTTAGGGATTTTAAAGACTTGGCCTAAGGAAAAAACCCCTCATTCTCTCTCTTTTTATTTTTAATTGAAGTATATATTTAATTTACAATATTATACTAGTCTCAGGTGTACAATAAGAGTGATTCAGTATTTTTTAGATTAGTCTCTGTTTCACTCTGTCTTTTTATAGCCCCAATCTCCTGGAATTTTCTTATACTTTTACTTGAGCAGCCTCTTTTACCCTTGCTGGTTTGTCCCCGCCATCTTGGCCCCTTAGTCACCTGCAGCTTTGGATGATGGACTTCTAAGTCACATTTTTTTCCATTGTGCAAAGTATTCTGGGGTGTAGTTCTTTCTTCTGATGGTTGTTGTCTTCTGAATCTGCCTATGCAGCATTCATCCTTTTTCTCCTCAGAGAGCTGGGGACAAGGAAGAAGATAAGAAAGCAAAGAAATTGCGGCAATTTGGTAAAATATTTTGTGTTTATTATTGTATCTTACAAAGGTTAAGTTATCAAACTGGTTGACCTAATGTTTGGCAGATTGCCTAGACTCATTGGCATATTTTTCCTCAATAGGACAATTTAGCCTCACAGAGTTTAGAAATTGGGAGACTTACAGTGAACCAACTATGCAAATCATAGTTATGATTTTTCTTTGAAATTATATTGCAGAGGCAACTACTGGCCAATCACACTGCTGAATATAGGTGCCCAAAATTCTAGGAAGATTATCAAATTCTAGTAGTATCATGACCAAGTAAATGCAAAGATAGTTCAGTACTAGAAATTCATTGCATTATTAGATAAATTGACTTTAGAAGGTAATATCCATTTCTTCCTTTTTCTTATTATTTTTTAAAATTATGATAAGAACACATGAGGCCTACTCTCTTAACATATTTTTAACTGTAACATTGGCTATATGCATTTCTAAGTTCAAGCTTTTAAATAAGTAGAAGAGAGGGTAATTATTCTTAGAACACAGTAGTATGGAGGAAGATTTTCACTATTAGAAATATGTATATAAAGCTATAATGATTAAAATGCTGTGTAGAGATTCAAGTGTAGACAAAAATGAAGAAAACAGAGTACAAAGTCCAGAAATGGACCCAAGTATATATGAATTTTATCTGTAATAAAGAAGATTTTTTAATTGGTTGGTAAAAGATAGCTGAGTCAATGAAATATGTTGGAATTGTAAAACATTTATAAAGTGAAAGTGAAAGTCTCTCAGTTGTGTCCAATTCTTTGCGATCCCATGGACTGTGTAGTCCATGGAATTCTCCAGGCCAGAGTACTGGAGTGAGTATCTTTTCCCTTCTCCAAGGGATCTTCCCAACCTAGGGATCGAACCCAGGTCTCCTGCATTGCAGGTGGGTTCTTTACCAGCTGAGCCACAAGGGGTAAGTGTATGTCATTTATACATAAGCTTTATAAGGAAAAAATGTGAAAAGAGGAAGAGGAGGAAAAGGAGGAAGAAGCATGAGGAGGAGGAAGCAGAGGAGGACAATAAAAATAAGCTAAGATAGTAGAAGAAAGCATAGAAAACACCATTTTGGAGGTGAGGAAGGCTGAGCAGGGGGGCTTTCCAGAAGTCTAGGGTGAGAACCTGAAAGTGTGGGAGAATCCATGAGAGGCCTCATAGCCACCTTAAGGGACAAACATTCTTTTAAAAACAGAGATTCACTTATTATCCCCAGGATGTTTAGAAAGTGTCTCTTTTTGATAACTCATCTTTTGGGAACAGAGACCATGGTTTCATGATTTAAGGATAGTATTTTAGCCATGAAGGAGTTCAAGCAGTATTAGAAGAAGTTACCAAGATGAGGTTGGGAGAACATCAAGGAAAACCAGCTTTATTCATTTTCCATCAGTATTTTCTTGTAACATAGGCAGATAATTCATAAGGGTTTATTACTGAATCTTTGTTCTGTCTACCTTTCTGCCCCTGTGCCC
Organism: Aepyceros melampus; assembly: GCA_006408695.1. NCBI lineage: Eukaryota > Metazoa > Chordata > Mammalia > Artiodactyla > Bovidae > Aepyceros > Aepyceros melampus. The sequence continues at coordinate 330,412 of SJXQ01004208.1, read as the reverse complement.
TTCATATGCTGACCCATAAGGGTGAGATCCCAGCCTTTAAAGAGTGGTAGTACACTCCCTCATTTTGAGCCGTTATGTTCTCATCCTGTCTCCTTAGCTCTGACCCTCCCCTGTGATTCTAATTGCTGCCTGATTATAGTCTAAAGGTCTCCTGGCCTGAACCTCAGTTTCCCAAACTGACTTTGATTTGGTGGCTCCTACTACTTCTGTGGCTGCATAAGAACCCATCTCCCAACTGTGGTTCTACAATTTCAGGTTGTGACTCAGCTCACCTTGCCTGCTACCTCACTCCACCTCTAATCCAGTACTACTTCCTGTGATGAGAGAGCAGTTCCAATAAGTTAAGAGATAACTGACACCCCACAGTCATATACTTTTGTGTCTTTAAAATGCTCTGAATGGGGTAATAATTAGAAGATTTCAGGATCTATAATCACATGTACCATCTTTGGTGTCTCAGAAACATCTTATTGTCATGTCACACCTGCCTTTCTGCTCTAAGCTTGAAAATAGACTTGGAACTCAGTTCAGTTCAGTTCAGTCACTCAGTCGCGTCCGACTCTTTGTGACCCCATGAACCGCAGCACACCAGGCCTCCCTGTCCATCACCAACTCCCGGAGTTCACTCAAACTCATGTCCATCGAGTCGGTGATGCCATCCAGCCATCTCATCCTCTGTCATCCCCTTCTCCTCCTGCTATCAATCTTTCTCCATCCCAACTTGGAACTGGTGTTATGTAATTTTTGAACTTTCTGATTATATTGGCTTACATTTTCCCAGACTTCTAAGAGATTCTGTCCTTTTGATCCTGATCTGGAGTGTGCTCTTGAGCTAACTATGGGACAGAGAAGGATCAAACTGCTCATTCTCAGAAGCCTGGTTTTGCCATCTGGTTGCAAACCCTTTGTCTTGCTGTAGTGTGTGTGAAAGGCCCTGCTCTGAGTTTAATTTTTGTCAGCTCACTGCTTCCTTCTGCATCTCCCAATAGCACCCTCCAGCTTTGTTCACTTAATGAGAGGATGTTCAACGTGAGATGTTTTATTACTGGCAAATGTGCAGCTATGCTTGGAGGTGCTTGGAGTTTTTGAGATTTCTCTGGGGAGCTTAAGGAGTTTTTTTTTTTTTTAGTTTCCTCTCAGGCAGTTAAAGTTGTCTTCTAATATGCTAAGTTGTTACTTTCCCCACCTGTTTCTGAGGTTTTAAATGCAATCGTTTGGAAAATACCACCCATCTATGGGGCTTAATCAGATGGCAGGCCCTGAAAGGCTGCCAGGTGGTAGCGGCACCATCTTGAGGGCCAGTAATTCACCAGCATCATCATTACCCTGTGTATGGAGTGAGGTTGGTATTTCACTTTAAGTTAGACAGAGAGAGAGGAAAGATGTAGGGAGGGAGTGGGTAATGACAGAAAAGATCAGGGAAGTGGGACCTGGTGAGACACACGTGTAGCTATAGCCTTCTTTTGGTCATCAAAGGAAAGATCCATTCTTCCTTAATGATATGTTTCTTTTTTCATGAGCAGCATAAGAACTTTATAATGAAAATAATGCTGAATTATGTATCTTACTGACCTGCTTCTTGAGAAACCTGTGTGCAGTTCAGGAAGCAACAGTTAGAACTGGACATGGAACAACAGACTGGTTCCAAATTGGAAAAGGAGTCCGTCAAGGCTGTGTATTGTCACTTTGCTTATTTAACTTATATGCAGAGTACATCATGAGAAATGCTGGGCTTGAGGAAGCACAAGCTGGAATCAAGATTGCTGGGAGAAATATCAATAACCTCAGATATGCAGATGACACCACCTTTATGGCAGAAAGTGAAGAGGAACTAAAAAGCCTCTTGATGAAAGTGAAAGAGGAGAGTTAAAAAGTTGGCTTAAATTTCAACATTCAGAAAACTAAGATCATGGCATCTGGTCCCATCACTTCATGGCAAACAGATGGGGAAACAGTGGAAATAGTGTCAGACTTTATTTTTTGGGGCTCCAAAATGCAGATGGTGATTGCAGCCATGAAATTAAAAGATGCTTACTCCTTGGAAGGAAAGTTATGACCAACCTAGACAGCATATTAAAAAGCAGAGACATTACTTTGTCACAAAGGTCCATCTAGTCAAGGCTATGGTTTTTCCAGTAATCATGTATGGATGTGTGAGTTGGACTATAAAGAAAGCTGAGTGCCAAAGAATTGATGCTTTTGCAATGTGGTGTTGGAGAAGACTCTTGAGAGTCCCTTGGACTGCAAGGAAATCTAACCAGTCCATTCTGAAGGAGATCAGTCCTGGGTGTTCATTGAAAGGACTGATGTTGAAGCTAAAACTCCAATATTTTGGCCACCTGATGTGAAGAGCTGACTCATTTGAATAGACCCTGATGCTGGGAGAGATTGAAGGCAGGAGGAGAGGGGTTGACAGAGGATGAGATGGCTGGTTGGCATCACCGACTCAATGGACATGAATTTGGGTAAACTCTGGTAGTTGGTGATGGACAGGAAGGCCTGGCATGCTGCAGTTCATGGGGTCGCAAAGTCAGACATGACTGAGCAACTGAACTGGACTGATGTGTCTTACTATGTGTCAGGCACTGTTCTGGGGCCTCCAGGTGGTGCTAGTGATGAAGAAACTGCCTGCTGATGTAGGAGACATGAGACGCGGGTTCAGTCCCTGGATCGGGCAGATTCCTTGGGGAAGGAAATGGCAACCCCCTCCAATATTCTTGTCTGGATAATTCCATGGAAAGAGAAGCCTGTTAGGCTACTGTTTATGGGGTTGCAAGAATCTGACGCGACTGAGCCTATAGGCACTGTTCTAAACCTCTGATAATAGATACTATTTTGAGGAAAGTTTACGAGCTTTGAAGACATGCCCACCTGGATCTGCCACTTGTGTGCTGTAATGTGGGTGAGTGACTTTTTAAAGCCTCAGTTTCCTCATCTTTGGGCCTTCCCTGGTGACTCAGACGGTGAGGAATCTGCCTGTAATGTTGGAGACCTCGGTTCAGTCCCTGGGTCAGGAAGATCCCCTGGAGAAGGGAATGGCTACTCACTCCAGGATTCTCACCTGGAGAATCCCACAGCCAGAGGAGCCTGGTGGGTAACAGTCCATAGGGTCGCAAAGAGTGGACGTGGTTGAGCGAGTAACATTTTCACTTATCCATAGCCTTACCCTGAAGGGTAGTAAGAGAACCTCCTGTAACACTGGCTGGTGGCAGGCTGTCGTGTCAGCTTTGTTTCATGGTCCTTCATTGATTCCTCTTGACCTGGGTGTGGCGCACCTCATCTCAGACGCAAACACGTTCTTATCTTGCGCTTGTAAAATATACTTCCCTCACTTTATGCATGACCTAAACCTGTTCCTGTCCTTCCATGTGATGGTCTAGTGATTCTGTGTGGCCATCCGTCCCTCTATCCTGAAAGTCCTCACATCCGTCTTGAAAGTGAAGCCCTGCAGCAGGCAGTGGTCAGCTCTCTGCCGCTCCCTCTCTGCAGGGCCAGGAGAGCTAAACAGATCGTTCAAGTGCTGTGACTCAGCACTTCATGGAGCTCGTGGGTGAGAATGCGCACACAGTTACCCAGCCGGAACCCACTCTCCGTGGCCTCAAGAAAGCTAATTCATGTCACAGATGACTGTATTGGGAGGAACATGTGTACCCTTGCTGGTGAATTTGTATGCCTGGTATTCAGGTATGTTGGCATGTGCCAGGCACTGTTCTAAGCACTGGGCATATAGCAGAGAACACAACAGATACAAGTTCCTGGTCATTTTTAGCTCACATTCTTTAGCTAGTAATAAATAAATAAAACGTAGAGTATGTCATATGGAGAAGGGCTATGGGAAAAAAATGTCAGAAAATAAAAAACCAACAGGGAAAGGAGTGGGTGGAGAGTGCTGGAGTCATGGGAGAGGATACAGCATCAGTCCTGGCCTCCCTGAGAAGGTGGCTTTGAGCAGAGACCTGAGACAGGTGAGAGAGTGAGTCAGGCAGACCTGTGAGAAGGGACTTCAGGCCAGGGGAAGGGCCAGGGCAGAGGGCTGGAGGAGGGATTTGGTTGAGGAACTGCGAAGAGGATGGTGTGTGGGCTGGAGCAGAGTGGGCAGAGTTGAGGTTGGGGAGATGAGGGGGCAGTGGGGGACTAGAGGGCACAGAGGTCCCTTCCATCTCTAAAATTCTGTTTTGTTCCTGAATTAAAACTCATCTCTGTTCCAGGTATATCTAAGTATGGACATTCAAGATCCAAGCACAGAATTGGTATATTTCATTTTGGGTTTATCAACAAATTTTACTAACCGAGTCGAGTTGTTTATTTCAACTTGAATACATGGTATTTAAAAAATATTAATAACTCCTTAAGAAATTCATGTTTAAGCTATAGACATGTGAGGACGCCTCAGAGGACAGCCTCACTCTGTAGTGAAGAAAAGACAAATCATATGTTACCTCACCAAATGGAGACAGCCATGGGGAAGACTTGCTGACTGGCAGATACCAAAATCGACACTGTGCCCTTCTAGGCTTCTTCATTCAGGGCAGTGGTTCTCAGGTGGGGACAGTTTTTCTATTCAGGTGCAGTTGGCACATGTCTGGACACATTTTAGGTTGTCACACTTGGGAGTAGCTATTGGCACCTAGTGGGTAAAATCCAGAGATACTGTTAAAAGTCGAACAACACACAGGACAGCCCCACAACGGCAATAGATGCAAGGCTGAGAAACCCTCATTGAGACCTATTAGATGTGCTCTCTGTACTTTTATTAAAAAGCAAAAGTGGAATCAAGGGTATACACTGTTTTGTGATCTTTCCCCTCGCATGGCAATAAACATCTCTCCTTGTATTTAAACCCATCCCTCTGTTATTATTAGAGTCTGGATAAGCTCCAACCAGTCCATTCTGAAGGAGATCAACCCTGGGATTTCTCTGGAAGGAATGATGCTAAAGCTGAAGCTCCATTACTTTGGCCACCTCATGCGAAGAGCTGACTCATTGGAAAAGACTCTGATGCTGGGAGGGATTGGGGGCAGGAGGAGAAGGGGAAGACAGAGGATGAGATGGCTGGATGGCATCACGGACTCAATGGACGTGAGTCTGAGTGAACTTCGGGAGTTGGTGATGGACAGGGAGGCCTGGCGTGCTGCGATTCATGGGGTCGCAAAGAGTCGGACACGCTGAGCGACTGAACTGAACTGAAGCTCTTCTGAATTTTCAGCTATTCGGGTTGTCTCCAACTTTTTGTTTTTGATTTTTGCAATCATAAACAACAGTATGAGGAGAATTCTTATGCATAAATATTAATGCATTTTATTAAATTCTGCACCCCACTGACTCACACTGTGCTCAGAAAAGGGTGGGAATTTGATAAATGTGTCCCAAGACTGAACTTCCATCTCCCTCAGTCCTTTGCTTCTACAGTATTTGTGGCCAGTTCCCTGTGTGTTTCTTTGGCCCAAGGGCCTTATTTTATGTAAAGTCCTGGAGTGAGGACCAGATGAATTAGAGTATGTGTGTGCCAAGGGGAAGGCTGAATTGAAGAGAAGGCACGAACATTGGAACAGAAGCATGTAGTCGTCTGAAAAGTGCCCTGGGTGACTCAGATTCCATTTAAAATCTCCAAGCTCTGGCACAGCCCGTGGGCCTGGCTCTGTGGGCCTGGACCAGGCCAAGAGAGGACCTGGGTTGATATTTGACAATGTGGGATACAGAGGAAAAAAGTGGCCAGATTTTATAAACTGTGATCACTTATGCTGTGCATCCAAATGCTTATTAGAGCAAGAAAGGAGCAAGTTGATATGGGTTTAGAGCCAAATGTTGATGTTTGTCATGGTACTGGGAACATAGTAAGTACTCAGTAAACCCTTAGAAAAGTATTGGAGCTGTATGTTTTTTATTTCTATAATTTTCTTCTGCATCATGGCCTGTGCAAACCCTTTGAGCTTTCACATTCTTCTGGATTGATCCTCTAATTTTCTCAATGCATATTTCTACTTATGCATTTTTTCCCCTTCTTTGCTCTACTCTGTGGAAGAATTCTTCAAGATATATGAGCTTTGATTGAATTTTAATTGTGTCCAGTTTGGGGAAATGTGTGGTATTATTCCTAATTTTTTCCCTCTGTTTGCTATTTATCCAGGACTCTGCTCAGTCAAATATTTGATATTCTGCATTGTCTTCTCATTTAAAAAGCTTTTCTGCATTTTCCATATCTTTGTCCTTTATTTCACTTTGTATTAGATTTTGCCAACCTTATCTTCTATCCTTTGTGTTAATCTGATTTTTCTAATGTATTTAAAATATTTTATAGCTTTCTTGTTTCCTTTCTTTTTATTTGAGTAGCATCCTCTTCTTGTATCTTGTCTGCAATATTTCTTCATAACTCTGCAGATATTAGTTATTATTTATCTTCAGAAGTTTCTTCTTTTTCCTGCATTGTATTGCAACTCCTTTACTGTAGCTTTCTTTTGTTTTGATTCTTATCATGTTGAAGGATTTTCTTAAATATATGACAATCCTTGTCTATCTGTTCATATTTAAGAGCACTAAAAGCCAATAGCAAGCCCTCTCTATGGCCTTAGGCTTGTCAACTATTAGGCTTTACTGTAGGGTAACTGGGCAGGTTTCTAGCTCATTGTCTTTTTTGGGAGGAATCACATCTTACGTGGTAATTTCTCTGAAGCTCTTATGTTCTCAAGAATTTTCCAGTCTCTCAACTGGGCAGGAGTGTGTGGGAGATGTCTGTCTGGCTGCCAGCATCCTGTGATAAGAAGCAGGTTAAGGCCTGTATCCCCAGCTTCAGCCTCATCCCTGAACTTGACCTCACTAGTCTCAGATATTCTCAGGGTTCTGCAGGGTGAATCAGCTCACTTTGCTTTTAGAGGTATGTAAGCACTTTGTGGTGTTCTCTGCACTGGTAGCATAGCCAAACTTTACCTTTAGCCCTTCCCTTTTGGCTCCCAATGATCTTCCAACTCTCTTTCACTCTCTGGCCCCTCCTCCACATTCTTTCTGTCCAGTTTTCACTCTTGTGGGGCATGGAGAGGGGAGAGGGAAGATTATAAAGCCCTGCACTTAGCTGATTTTATTTAACCAGCATCTCCTGGATGCTGATCAACTCTGTTACTTGGAAATGGCTGCTGAGTCTAGCTGGCCTAGGCAGAAACTTCCTTCTTTTTTAAAAACTATTCATTTATTTGGCTATGCCCTGTCTTAGTTGTGCGTGCAGGTTCTGCAGGTGTGGTATGTGCGATCTAGTTCCATGACCAGAGATCGAACTCAGGGCCCCCTACACTGGGAGCTTGAAGTCTTAGCCACTGGACCACCAGGGAAGTCCCAGAAACGTTTTTCTTTATTAAATAGGATATGGTTTTATGTGGCTTGTCATGTGCTCCTCAGTCACCTGGAGAAACCCCTCAATCCTGACTTCTCTGTGTGAAGCAATCCCACTGAGGCCAAGGGAAGGCCGAGAGGTCTTCAGGAATACATGCGCAGGAAGCAAAATGCCCATAATGAACCAGCTTCTCCATGGCCTGCCTTTGGCAGCAGGTATCTGGCCAGTGCCTCTGGCAGCAGTCTCTAGGAGGTCACACCAAAAACCTGACAGCTAAATAGTCACCTCAAATGTCACCCTTTGCCCCCAGTCTTCCTTTTGTCAGCATGCCATGCTGTACAAGCAGTTGTCACTCCAGACCCTTGAGGAATGAGTGCAATTTTTTCCTGGACAGTTGCCTCCTGCCAGATAGGAAAGGAAGGAAGGAAAGGAATTGACATCAACTCAGGTTAGCACCATGCCAGGTGCTATATGTGGGCTTTATACTTCATTCTTATAACAATCCTGCAGAACCCTGAGAATATCTGAGACTAGTGAGGTCAAGTTCAGGGATGAGGCTGAAGCTGAGGATACAGGCTTTAGCCTGCTTCTTATCACAGGATGCTGAGAATAGTATTATTACACTTATGTTATGGAGGATGAAACTGAGATTCAGGAGGTTAAATAGCCTGCCCAAGGGGCATGGTCACTAAGTGGCAGAATAAAGATTTGAACCCCAGTTTGTCAAGCTCAAAAGCTAGTGGACTCTCCAGTAGGCCCCTGGATGATGGTGAAAGGGGGCCTCTATTTCCAGGAGACCTCAGAGGACCCATTATCTGCTAGGTGTGACCCCAGGAAGTGCTCAGTGAATGTGATCTGAGTGAATAAATGTGATGGAAGGGCTTTCCTTTTCTAATTACTTTTAGTGCTTAAGAATTCCTGAAATGATAGATTATTGTTTAGAAGAATCCAGAAATTGAAGTGCCCAACCAATTTTCAATTGTCCTTGAACAAGAAATGTATCTTGGGTATCTGAGAACACTCACATCACATTTTTAGCATAACTCTCAAGTAATTCCCTGTGTGGAGAATTCATTATAAGAATAACTTTGAAGGTTGATGGCACACCCAGATGTTTGAGAGGCACGTTGACCTCCTTTTTGTGATAGTTTTTACAAGAACATTTTAAAAAGTAACAGGGAAAAAAACATAATCAGGGAGCAAAAGGATTTGGATCTAGGTCATGTTTCTTAATTTCCAGCACCATGATCCTGTATTTAGCCAGGGATCCCAGTGTGAGAAGTGCCATTGAGTGTGAACAAAACATTCAGTTGATCCTGTCTATTGTGCTACGTGGAAATTCCATTAGTTAGAACAAGGTGAGCAGAGCAGTCAGTTCTTAAGTGCATATTTGTCCACTTCTTTCTTTTTCTTCAGCTTGTTTATTCAAGTGCTGGGGAGAACATAAGAGCATCAGGCCTGGTCCCAGACCAGATATTGGGACTAGACTGCTCAGCAAAGAGAAAGTCAGGAGCAAGAAAACAAATGTGTGTGTGTCTTTTTACATGCTTCTGCCTCTGTGTGTGTGCGCGCGCGCGCGCGCGTGTGTGTGTGTGTGTGTGTGTGTGTGTGGTCATCTCAGGTGTTGCTTCAGATAATATTTGGTATTTGGAGCTCACTTTTCTTATTTTGGGAAGCAGGTAAGTCATGAATGGATCAGTCTAGATGAAAGGAGAAGGTCAATGTCTAACTCTAAAAGGGATTGTAGACTGCTTTTGGCAAAACTTAAGTATTCATGTGGCTTTCTGAAAAGTTCAAGTAAATACCGTCTTTGCATTCTCCTTAATTTAGTAGAGATTGGCAGCTCAAAGCATATGGCAAGAGTGTGTAATTTAAGAGAAAGTAAATTAATATGCCACCAGGCAAGAATTTAATTTATGACATTGGATGACTATGGGAGGGATCAGAACTATGTACTTTCCTATCAAACATAGCAGAGTTTATACCACCTATTTCCTCAAATAAGAAATTCTTCTTTAGGAATGTTATACGAAAACAGCCTGAAGTTTGATGGGAGATCCAGAAATGTTGCCTGCCTTCCTCCCTTTTTCTCTCCCTGTATTCCTTCTTTCATCATCTCACAATATATACATGTAAATATGAAATTATTATGTTGTACCCCTAAAACCAGTACAGTGTTATATGTCAATTATATCTCAATTAAAAACCAAACCAGACAGCAAACAGAAACAAAAAAGAAAATAAAGATGCAGAAAGTAGAACGTATGCTTTTTTCATTTCCTTTTTTTTGGCCATGCTGTGTAGCATGTGGGATCTTAATTCTCTGATTAGGAATTAAACCCACTTCCCCTGCAGCAGAAGCACAGAGTCTTAACCGTGGGAAGTCCTGCGAACAACTACTGCTTTTATGTCAGTGGTGAGGATGATGAAGGGTGTGGGCATGAGAAGGTGACCTCACTGAAGAGGTGATAGTTGAATTGGGTTAAAGGAAGAGTCAGGGTAAATGGGGGGACATGCCCCAGTTGTAGCTGGATGTAAGGGAAAGGGAGGCAGAGTGAGTACCTCTAGCCAGTGGAAAGAACATACTCAAAGGCACAGTGGGTGGTACGCTCGAGAAGAGACCATGGCTGTAGCTTATAAAAGGTGAGAGTAATGGGAAATGAGGAGCTGAAGCAGCAGGCTTACAGGGCCTTATTTGCCATGCTCAGGAGCTCAAGATGGATTTTGTAGATCAGAGGGATCCAACAGGCATTTTTTGGTCTTTGTTAGTCGACTAATTTAGTATTTATTTAATTATGTAGTGTATAAAGACTTGTACAAAATATGCAAATGACGCAACTTCTGAACTGTTAAAATCGAGAAGGACTTGAGGTACGACTCAATCCACCATTTTTCTTCCAGATGAGAACAGTAACACAGTGGAGGTGAAACACGCATGAAAATGGTGTTTTGCAAATAGCACACAGATATTGAGTATAAGTTTTTAGAAGCAAAACTAGATTTCTGATTCAGTCTAGAGTTCTTTACAAAGCTGAAGATGACATTTTCTCCCTGTTACTTTCTTTTATTGAACCAAAGAATCTGTGAATAACTTTCTTTTGTAAAAAGACTTAAGTCTTAAATAAAGACTTATTCCTGCCCTGCACATAAGCTCATAGGTTAAACCTATTTTTTCATGAGGGGGAGATATTTAATACATTTTACTTTGTTTTTCATGTTTACAGAAAAATACTTACAAATTGTTCTATTTATTGCTTTTATTGTTCTATCCTTTCTGTGTATTGTTAAGAACCATTGTTATTGCCCCACAAATTTTTCAGAATAATTCACCCCTACAACATTTACTTACTTAACTATATTGTGATCAGGTGTACATAGAGTTTACCATTTAAACTCTTTAAAAGTGTACAATTCAGTGGCATTAAGTGTTTTCACATCGTTGGGCAACCATCACTGCTGTTTATCTCCAGATTGATTTTCACCTGGATCTGATTTTTCATCATGTCAAACTGAAAATCTTCGCCAACCCCTGATACCCTCTATCTTGCCTTTTTTCTCTGTGAATCCCCCATGGTTTTAGTGAAAAATTTCAAATATGTACTTTAGGTGAGAGAATTGTATAGAGAACATCATGTATCTATCACCTTGACTGTACAATTAACAATTGATATATTTGATTTCCACAGATCTGTGCATTTATCCTGGTCTCTATCATTCATCAATCCATGTTATTCCTGCCACACACAATTATTTTTTTTAGAAATTGGAATATAACTGCTTTACAGTATTGTATTAGTTTCTGCTCTAGAGCAATGTGAATTAGCCATATGTATGCATATATTCCCTCCCTGTTGAGCCTTCCTACCCCCCTCCCACCCATCTAGGTCATCACGGAGCACCAGGCTGAGCTCCCTGTGTTATACAGCAGCTTCCCACTAGCTATCTGTTTTACCAACGGCACGTATATGTGACAGGGTACTCCCTCAATTCATCCCACCCTTTCCTTTCCCCACTGTGTCTCCAAGTCCGTTCTCTATGTCTGCATCTCTATTCCTGCCCTGCACGTAGGTCCATCAGTACAAGTTGCAGACATCACTGTCCTTTCCCCTAACACCGTGGCAGTGAACATCTTTTGAGTTCCACATTTGTTTATGGAAGTAAACAGATGTTTTTAATTTTAAGAATAGGGGACTGATTTGTTCAGAAAAAGTGCTCCAAGAGACTTCCCTGGTGGTCCAGTGGTCAAGACTCTGCTCCCAATGCAGGGAGTCGAGGTTTCATCCCTGGTTAGGGAACTAGATCCTGCATGCTACAACTAAGACTGGGCACAAAGACAAAAAAAAAAAAAAAGAGCTCTGAGCGTATTCAATGGAAGAGATAAAATGGGAATGATCTTAGAGAAAATTACTCAAAGGTCTATTGCAAGCTTAAGATATACAGATCTAGAATCACCTAGAAAGTCCTGACGGGTGCATAAGTGGGACAGAACAACAAAACAAAAACCTAATGGAACAATTCTCCCCAACTTAATGCAGTAAAAGGAGTAAAATCTTTAGAGTCAGGTAAATCTGGATCATTGTCCCAGATGTCCTAGATATTCGGTTTTCTAACCATCCTCCTTCTACTTTGATTTATAGAGAATTTGATTTGGCTTATAAGAATATAAGAAAAATTGAAATTAAATCCATGTGCAGGGATTATATTCAGATTGTTTGAATTTGAGTTTTGTGGCATCTTTAATGAAGGGGCAAATACTTTTATATAATTCTTATTGTCCATAAGGAGAAAAGCTCTCCAAGGTCATGTAACCTTGAGCAAGTCACTTAACTTCAGAAGACAGTTCTCTGATCTCTAAGCCTCAGAGTGGTGGTAAGAATGGTGTGGGTCAGTGTCTTTAAAGGGCTTGGTACGGTGCCTGGAACATCAGTGCTCAGCAATTGTTAGTTACTCTTTCCTTTCATGTCAGGTTACCTTGTGATTTACATTCCTACTAGAAAATGAAGATCCCAGAAGATCCCAGTAAACCTGGGATTTGGGGCAGTCAGAACACCACAGTGCCAAGCAGGACGTCAGAATGCCAAATGACAACCCAACTCCAGTGCCAAGATGCCTGGATAACAGAAGAAATAAATCTAGCTAGAATGAACAATTTAATAATTTCGTCTGCTGCCCTACTAAGATCCCAGCAGAATATGGTCTTAGTTGGAGTCTCACTAGCTGAGGCTTTCGTGCTCATGGCAACTGTTCTTCCTCTGTACCCACCCATTTCCCAGTGGCAGTCTCAGTTGCTTTCTTTGCTGTTCACTTTTTCAGGGCTGGCCAAAGTTTTCTGGGATGCTTCGTTGCTTTATTCTTTCAAATACACCAACAGGATTGGGCTACATGGTTTAAAAAAAAAATTGCTCTCAGTGGGGGATGCTTGTTTGTTAGCTTGGAGCATTTTCTCTTTCATTTACGATTCTCCAAGGGTTGGCATTGAAGTTGGAGCCACAATTGGTTGATCTTTGGGGTCAGTCTGGGCAGCAGACAAAATTATTAAATTGTTCATTCTAGCTAGATTTATTAAGGGATTTCTTCTGTTATCCAGGCATCTTGGCACTGGAGTTGGGTTGTCATTTGGCATTCTGACGTCCTGCTTGGCACTGTGGTGTTCTGACTGCCCCAAATTCCAGATTTACTCAAGCTGGTTAATTTTATAGCTTTATTTAGATTCTGTGATGGTTAAGTTTATGTGTCATCTTGATCGAGCTCTCAGGAGCCCAGACTTTTGACCAAATATTATTCAGGGTGTGCTTGTGGAGACTTTGTAGATGAGATTAGCATTTAAATGGATAGCGTGAGTAAAGTAGATTGTTCTCTGTAATGTGTGTGTGTTGGGGGGCTCGTCCAATCAATGGAAGACCTGAATAGAATAAAAAGGCTGAGTAAGAGGGAACTCCTCTTGTCTGATGGCATGATCTGAGACACTGGGCTCTTTGGTCTTTAAACTGAAACAGAAGCATCTGCTTTTTTTGGTTCGCAGGCTGCGGCTTTTAGATTGGATTTTATGCCACTGGAACTCCTGGGTCTCCAGTTTACCAACCGTAGATCTTGGGACTTCTCAGATTCCGGTTTGCATGAGCCAATGTCTTGGAATAAATCTCTCTGTCTCTATCTACCTAGATTTGTTGTTATTTAGTCTCTCAGTCATGTCTCTTTTGTGACCCCAGGGACTGTAGCCCACCAGGCTTCCCTGTCCATGTGTTTTCCAGGCAAGAATATTGGAGTGGGAAGCCAGTTCCTTCCCCAGGGGAGCTTCCCAACCCAGGGACTGAACGTGCATCTCCTGCATTGGCAAGGCATCCAGGAAGCCCATCTACCTATATGCATATCTCCAGTTTGTTCTGTTTCTCTGGGGAAACTTGACTAACACAGATTTTCTTGTACCAGGACATATACCAGAACTGGGTATAGATCCATCTTCTGTATAGATAGAACATATGTTATTTGCATTAAGACATTGTGGGATGTTTTCCATATCATAAAAAATAATAATTTTAAGTCATATTAATTATATTTTATTATTTGATGCTGTTCATTATCTTATTGAATTCTCATAACAATCCTACAAGTCAGATTTCAAGAAGTAAATAGGAGCAGAGTCAAGATTTGAAAATATGTTTATCTAATTCCCAAGCCTGTGCTCATTCCACCATGATGAGATGTGATAAGATGTCAGGGGGAATGAATGGTTTATTCTCTTGACAGTATTTGATGCTCACTGTGGCTATAACTGAGGATTAAAAGATTTGTTTTTGAGATTTTAAAAGACATTTTCTGTTTAACATTCTGTTGTCTAAACTTGTCCAGTATATCTCTTTGATGAGGGCTTTAAAGAACATCTTCCAAAACCATTAATGCTTTCTTCCCTCTAGCTATGGGTGAAGTCCCTCACCTGCTCTGGGATTAAATGAGTTCCTGAGGCTAGAGCTGAATTCCCAAGGTTATGCTGGAAGAGCAGCAATGCCTGAAGATGAACCACCAAAGAAAGAGGTGGTGAGGGTCCCATGATCTATTAAGTCTGGGAAACATTGCATATGACACTCCATTTTGGAGGTTCATATTACCCCATACCATGATAAGGCTGTCAAATGTCTTCCAGTAAAGATACCCCCTTCATATTCTGTAATCCAGCCTTTCTATAACTTATTTGACAAAAGGCCATTTTAATTTTTATTTTTTAACACCAAAACATTTTGTATTGGGGTATAACCGACTAACAATACTGTAGTAGTTTCCGGTGAACAGCAAAGGGGCTCAGTCATACACATGCATGCATCCATCCTCCCCCAAACTACACCCCCATCCAGGCGCAAAGGCCATTTTCATGATGCCAGTTTATGATACTGTGCAACACAATATGATGGGGAGTATTGGCCTAAGCATGGAATAGGCTTATGGATTTGCACCTGCTGAGACTGGAGAGGGGTTGAGCATGAGGGGCCTTGGACTGTGCTCTTCTGTAGGCACTTTACTTACAGCCTGGTTTGTTTAGGTCTTATTTGGGATGAGGGCCTGGAGGACATATCCACATTTGCACAAGGACAGTCTGATAACATCTAGTTTCTAAAGTTCAAAAACCAGAAAGAAAACCTTCCCCAGATGCAGCATTCTAATTCTGCAGACTGGTTGATGAGGACCATCCATGCCGGAAGCAGCATACTGGGGATATTAGAAGGATGCAGCAAAGCTACACTCGTGTTGGAGAGCCAGAGTGGGCGGTATGAGGATAGACACTTCTGTCATGCTTGGACTTCCCAGACCCAGGTCAAAGCCAGTGTGATTCTGGCCAAGCTGCACACTTACCAAGCTGCACACACAGCAGCCAAGGGCAGGCCAATCCAGCTAAGAATGGCTGCTGGGAGCAACACGTCTTAGATGCTATTGTTTGGAGGGAAGAAATGAGGCATGAGGAAGTGGGATTACTTGTGCACCCACAGAGGGGCTCCAGCTCTTTTTATCCTGAGAACACAGTCTTTGGTGGTTGTCTGACTTCAGCCTCATCAGAAATATTGTGGCTGTTTGTTTCTTTCCTAAGGAGATTCTCAGTCTTCAGGCTGTCTGAGTATGAAAATTGTTCTTCTTAATCAAATAACAAGATAATTCAGTATACATTTATTAAACATTTCTTATATCTTCTGGAGGGCAAATTAACCTAGTCCTTGCCTTCAAAGATTTTCTTAGTATAGAGGGCTAGACTGTCTTTTAAAGAACTAGGGATAATAAATGAGTAGAAAGATGTGGAATGATGAGTGAGCAGTACTAGCAAATGGTGCAAGCCAGGTTCTGGAGAATGCTCCAAGTTCTAGGATCTAAGCAGCTGAAACTTGTCCCCAGCAGCTGAATTCATTGATGTCCCCTTAGCCAGACAGTGGGCCAGAGTCCTCGGGTAAATTAGTCAAGGATATATAGTGACCAGAGCAAGAAATCTAGTTGACATTTTGCAGCAAACAGATGCAAAAGGGGACTGGGTTTGCAGAACACTCACCACTACTAAGCTTACTTTGGGAGTCAGCTGGTGAAATGGATCCTGGTAAAATGTGTAGGAAACTGGGGATTAATGATCTGTAGCATATTCTCACCAAGGGCTCCACTCTTATAATTGCAGAAGATGTTTTGTAACTGGGTGGGAAAGAAACCTGCTTTTCTTAAAGATAAACCCCATAGGAGCCCATATTACCCTGAATAAAGATGTGTATTTGTGACTTTCTCAGTGATGTTTTAAAAGACTTTGTCTACTGAATTGTCTAGGTATTTGTGAAATTATTGCATTTTACATGTGGATATTTTCATTTAAAGGGGCACCTAGGGTGACTCTTTGGCTGTGGTTTGCCCTAGACTTTCCTGCTAAAGAATATGCCTGCAAAGCAGGAGACCCAAGTTCTGTTCCTGGGTTGGGAAGATCCTCTGGAGAACGGAATGGCTACTTACTCTGGTATTCGTGCCTGGAGAGTTCCATAGACAGAGGACCCTGGTGGGATATAGTCTCTGGGCTGGAAAAAGAGTAGGACACAATGAACAATGTACACTTTCACTTTTCCCACATTAAAACTGAAAGCCCAGCATCCCAGGACCCCAGTCAGACCCAGGCACATGAAGACTATCTATTATCCTGGAGGCAGTTGCTGTGAAAGCTGTGCTTTGAAGTTGGACATGTGTACTGACTAGCTGAACGCTTTGGGTAAGTTGCTTAACCTCTCTAAACTTCTCTTCTCAGAAAAATGGGGAAAATAATGCTGACTCACCAGATGCTGTGTAGATTCAGCAAGATGGTGCTTCTAGAAAACACTCAGCACAATTCCAGGCACCTTATAGACGTGCAGTAATTTTTCTTTCTAAAAGTATAATTTATCTACCATCTCGGCTTTTCCATTTTAGCATTTTAAAAAAGCAAACTCTCAAAGGAAGCCAGTGGGAGATTTACCCTCTGCCGAGCCTCCAGCACTTTCTGTGGATTATCTCCTTGGCTGAGCAGCCTGAGCCGGAAGTGAGCTCCAGATTCACTTTTGATTGTGTCCAGAGCCGATGGCTCGACATTTGCCTGGCAGCCTAGGCTAACCAAGAATGCCTGGTGAGGGGAGACAGCCCTAGCTTCTCACTCTTGGTGTCAGCTTCAGGTCACCTGGAAGTCAGCATCTGTCTAAAGTTCCCAGTTTCGGAAAACATCAGCGTTTTGTGGCCAGCAGGCATGTGTCCAGGCACCGACCTGGGGTCTAGCCGAGCAGGAGAGATTTTGCAGCCTCCACCTGGAGAGGCTCATGCAGCCCTAGACGTGAAGGTGGGGAGTCAGACAAAGGAAGCAGTCTCCAAAGCTTGCTTTCCAAACCTTAAGTGAAAAACATGCTCTTTTAAAGGAAGTTCTTCCTGCCTCTTGTCACAGGGCTACATGGAGAAACATCTCTCTTATGAAAAGAAAAAAGGAAACATCTTTGGAAGCTGTAAACATCGTATTATTCCTCCCTAGGTTGGTTTTGAGGCTTTGAGAATAAGACAGCAGGCTTTTAAGGCTTGCCTTCTTAGACTGGAAGGATGAGCCTAAACAGATGTCAGTTTTGTTGCTTCGGCCAAAACCTTGGAGTCATTCTTAATTCTTCTCTTGCATATGGGGAATATGCTTCTCTTTATCTCCACTGCTACCACCTGGCCAAGCCACTGGCATCTTTTGCCTGAATCACTTGATGTGGCCTTCCACCTGGTCTCCCCATTCTTGCCCTGGCCCCTGCCATGTTCTGGCCTCATGCCAGCAGCCAAACACATCTTTGTAGGATGGAAGTTAGATTATGCCCCCATCCTGCTCTGATTCTTGCAGCAAATTCCCGTCTCATTCTGAGTAGAAGCCAAAGTCCTTACAGTAACTGACATATGTCCTTTCCACAGTCCCTTGTTATGGGACCCTCCCTCCTGTGACCTGATTCTAGCCACACCAGCTTCTTGTTCCATGAGCCCACCAGGCATGCTACTGTGCTGGGGCTCGGCTCTAGCTCCTCCTCTCCTTGGCCTACTCCTCTGCACAGCTCACCCCTTTCACCTTTCAAGGTTTTGCTCCAATCTCACCTTCTGGAGAGGCCGACACTGACCACCCCGGTCAGGGCTATAACCTGTCCCTCTCTCATAGTCTCAGTTCCCCCACTTCCCTTTTCCTGTTTCCCACAGCACTGGACCCCAACATTGTATATAATTTCTTGTGTGTGTCTTTGCTTTGGTCTCAGAGAAGATCTCATCAAATGTTCAACAAGGTGTACAGGGAAGGGGGCAGGCAGATCTGAGTTCAAATTCTACCTCGACCATTCATTCTCTGTCTGATTCGTGTAAGTTGATCTCTTGGAGGCTCAGTTTTTCTCATCTACAAATTAGCAATAATGAATTCACTCAGCAAGTATTCGATAAGCACCAGCACTCTGAAAGGCACTGGGAACAGAGAGGTGAATGTGAAAGACACCTTCCTTGTTACACAACTGTGAAGAAAAGTTGCAAAAGCACACGTCATATGCCTGGTAGAGAACTTGGCATATATTTGTTGTTCATTAAATGCAATTCCTTCTTTTTGAAGTATTTGAATATATTAAAAAATTTTTTTTTCCCTTTTTAGTTATACCATTTTCTTTTGGGGCTTCCCTGATGGCTTAGCAGGTAAATAAACTGCCTGCAATGCAGGAGATCAAGTAGATTCAGATTTGAAGCCTGGGTCAGGAAGATACCCTGGAGGAAGAAATGGCAGCCGACTCCAGTACTGTTGTCTAGAAAATCCCACGGACAGTGGAGCCTGGTGGGCTACAGTCCATGGGGTCGCAAAGAATCAGGCATGGCTGAGTGACTAAGGGCAGCAACATTTTCTTTTGGTGCTGTGAAAAGCAAACACAGACACATACACAACATACATTGTTGTTAAGCCAAAGCAGGACTTTTGGGGAAGGGGGATGGATGAGCTATGGGAAGGTCAAAGAGCCTCCTAAGAATATATGCAAATCATGATATTCACATTTTATTAAAATAGGTAGAAATAGAGTCTGTAATTTTTTAAATTAAATTTTCAAAGAGTGCCTTGATCCGTAAAAGTTTAAAATCTTTCCAGTATCCCATGATTGGTCTACTTTTCTAGGCTTCTCCAAACAAAGATTTGTAATGGAAACTCTGAAATGATGATCAATTTCAGGGTGGAAGATAGTTTTTTGTCCAGTCTTGATGCTGAGCTTCCTGGGTGGTGAGAGGAAAGCCGGTGGTATGTCAAGGCCATTGCCTTTTGAATCCCTGGTATCACTGGAATTTCGAGGCTTGTTCCCATGCGGATCAAACCACCCCTGAGAAGGCTGGGATGACAGTGCAAGAAGTGTAAGCACAGGTGTTATGAATGCTTCATTAATCTAGGTTGAGTACAGATCACAGAGGGCAGAGCCCCTCCAGCCCTCAGGATAATTCTGCACTTTGATTTGGAAAGCTTAAGAAAAGGACCATCCCAAAGAGTTAAATGCAAAACTATTATTACTTTATTATGACTGCTATTTATGTCATAAATAGCATAAATAAGGCTGCTGGCTCACTTAGCCCCATGCGTTATTTTCAGCTCTGAAGCATTTAATCCCAGTTCCCATCATTTTGTCTTCATTTACGTATATATTCCAGGAAAACATATTGTTTTGATTTCTTGCTTCTTGTAAGAGAAAAATTAGATGAAAGGAATGAGAGGAATTTAAAAGGCAAGAAAATGATATCTCCTTTGCTCTGCCTTAATGAATCGAGCCAGTGAAATTTTTCCTGTGATCTCCTCTCTGCTTGAAGAGAAGGAAAAATGCTGCCAGGCAAAAGCACGAAAAGGGAGTGGGTGATGGAGGAGTTTCCTGTTTCTGTGATATGCAGTGTTTTTTTCAGAAGTCCTTAACTGTACTTCTGTTCCTGAGCATGCTTGTGTTTTCCCTTTTTGTCATTTGAAACTCTTGGGAAGAGCATGCCTCCCTGTGAAACCTGTGTAGTACATTCCCCTGAGGTCTGGGGCATCAGCCTGGCTGTTTGTGGCTTTCTGAGACTGTGGGTCTAATCCCTAGACCCTCAAATGAATGATTAAAGTAGTTACCATAAGGAGAATGGAAAGCTCCTTTCCACCATCCCCAGCCTTGTTGAGGTGAAAGTGAAAGTGAAGTCGCTCTGTTATGTCCCACTCTTTGTGACCCAGGCTCCTCTGTCCTTGAGGGTTCTCCAGGCAAGAATACTGGAATGGGTCGCCATTTCCTTCTCCAGGGGATCTTCCCAACCCAGGGATCAAACCTGGATCTCCCTCATTGCAGGCAAACTCTTTACCCTCTGAGCCACCAGGCAAGCCACTATTGAGGCTTTATTTATATTTATATTTATATTTATTTATAATCAATAAATAAAAATGTATATATTTAAGTTGTACAGAGTGATATTTTGATATATATATACATTGTGAAATGATTACCATCAAGCTAATTAACATGTCTGTTGCCTCACATAGTTCCCTTTTTTGTGTATGTGGTGAGAACACTTAAGATTTACTCTTTTAGGGTGTGGAGAAAGGCCTGGCGTGCTGCGATTCATGGGGTCGCAAAGAGTCGGACATGACTGAGCGACTGAACTGAACTGAACTACTACACTGCTGGTGGCAATGTAAATTAGTGTACCACTGTAGGGAACAGTATGAGGATTTCTTATAAAACTAAAAATAGAACTACCATATGATCCAGTGATTCCACCCCTGGGCATATATCTGGAGAAAACAATAATTTGAAAAGATATGTGCACCCCAGTGTTCATAGCAGCACTGTTTATAATAGCCAAACATGGACTCAACCTTAGTGTCCATTGACAGATGAATGGATAAAGAGGATGTGGAATATATACCCAGTGAAATACTACTCAGCCATAAAAAAGAATGAAATAATGCTGTTTGCAGCAACATGGATGGACCCAGAGATCGTCATACTAAGTGAAATAAGTCAGACCAAGAAAGACAAATGTATGATATCACTTATCTGTGAAATCTAAAAAAGTTGATACAAATGAACATATTTACAAAATGGAAATAGACTCACAGACATAGAAAACAAACTTATGGTTATCAAAAGGAAAAGATGGGGAGGGGTAAATTAGGAGTTTGGGATTAAAATATAGACACTACTGTATATAAAATAGATAATCAATAAGGACCTACTAGATAGCACAGGCAACTATATGCAATATCTTGTAATAACCAATAATGGAAATAATCTGAAAAAGAATGTATGTTTATCTGTATCTATCTGAATCACTCAGCTGTACACCTAAAACTAATACAACATTGTAAGTCAATTATATTTCAATAAAAATTGAAACAAAGTTGTCCAAAAAAAGGTTTACTCTCTGAGCAGAGAGTAGAATAGTGCTTGCCAGGGGTGGTGGGACAGGGGAAATGGGGAGATGCTGGTCAAAGGGTACAGAGTTCAGCCCTGCAGGATGAGTAAGCTCTGGAGACCTAAGGCACAGCATGGTGACTGTAGCTAGTAACACTGCCTTGTGTGCCTGAGATGTGCCTTCCAGTGTTCTCGCTGTGGGCTCCTTTCCAGTCCTGCACTGCCACTCTCTGCAAGTGTGGCCTTGGGCTACACGCTCCACTCTCCTCATTCTTATTTGTACAGCTGCTTAAACATGGTTGAAGTGGTCAGTATTGCAGAGTCCCTGTACCATCACCAGAAGGCTTTGGGACAGAGGGCTGTTAATTGTTCAGGCACGGAGAGTTAACCTCTCAACTTTTACAAAACATTGGGATGTCTGAGAGACCCCATAGTGGGGCAGGTCAGTGACAGGCTTCAGTTCAAATCCAGTCTGCCCCTTACAGTGTGGCCTTGGGCAGGTGTCAATGTGAAGGTATCATGGGATATCATACTTGCAAACAGGGAAGTGCATACATATATATCTATGATAGAGACTAGCCATTATTATTATTACTGGTATTAACTGTACTACTATGTTATGGTTTTCCTATTGGTAGCAGTATTCACGTCTGGGGAAAGGAGGATTGGATATGTCCTCTGGACACCATCCAGGATTAAACCTGCCCTTTCAGGAACAGTGACGGCTCTGTGCACACGTGGCCTTTCAGGGCTGTATTTTGACAACTGCTCAATTACCCAGATAGCTGAAAAATGTCAGCCGTGGATCCCGATGCATTATTGATGTTGGCCCTTTGCTTCCAGCGGCATTGCACGCTCCTTGTCTGCCGAGAACAGGAAGGGTATTCTCTCTGTGTTCTGTCCCTTGGAGGCAGGCCAGGGTGGAATCTTGCTGCAAAATGTTACTTCCCTCCAAAGGTGAAAAGCGTGAGTCACATCTGGTAGTCCTGGTGGGGTGATTTCCGCGCAGCCTCTCCTCCGCGGGCTTCTCCCTGCCCCGCTTCACGGGTGATTAAAGGCAGGGCATCACGCTCTCCTCCGCAGGAGAGTGAGGTCAGAGCCCGCGGTGCGAAGAGGGATTTTCCTCCGCTTTGCAAACACCCGGCGACGTCACGGAGCCTCGGGGGCGCTATCCGTTGCGGCGGTGAAAGCGCGGCTGACGGGATATAGATTCATTCGGCGCGGGGGTGCTCGGCAGCTGAGGCAAATCGGGCCTCCTGCCCGGGGCTCCGGCCGCCTTGGGGACCCAACGAACAAGAAACGCGTGGCAGAGTGTTTGCCAGTGCCAGGCGGGATGCCTTGTCCCGCGGCACGAAATGACGTGGGCCCGGCTGCTGCCAGGAGCCCAGAATAATGTGTTCACGTGTACTTTCGCAGAGCAAACAGATAAGCTCGCAAATGTAAGCACCTGCTTAATTGGTTAAAAAAAAAAGAAAAAGTTCAGTCATAGCATTTTCCCAATTCCTTTTGCCTTGGCATATTCCGTAGCTTTCTCAGGAGTGGTTTTTGTTCCTTCCTCCCCTCCCCCTTTCTTTTGTGTTTTAAATGGTTTATAATGATGCATTTATTAGTCGTGACTTCCAGAGCTAGATAGTGACAGTGGGAAGTAGGCTGTCGCTGAAATTCTAATAAAAATCTATAATCAAGCCTCCCTTGCCAATATTGTGACATAAACACAGTTTCATTCTGGTGAGAACGTTTCCAAAAGCCACAGTTATCAAATAAAGCTACGGAGGTCACCAGTAGTAAATGACCAGCCCTCTGTCAATAAATTCTTAACCAAGTTTGGCTTTGCTGTGGGAGGTGGAGAGGTTTTTGAAAAGGTCATGCGTTAAAATTTCCTCTCTGATTAGCTGGAACACAGGCACAGAAAAATCCTGCAATGAATTAATAGGAAGTGGTCCCAGTCTCAGGCAATCGGAACATCTGTACGGATTGCTTAGCATTGATCTGGCAGAAATGGTTGGTTTCTGGTGGATTGAATCATATACTATAGAATTGGAGTACATGTGGAAAATTATTATGAACACTAAAATTATGATTATTAAAATTCCAACTTCCAGGACAGATGAGATGGACTTCTGCACAGAATGCAGAAGGCACTTATGCTGGGCTGTATGGATGGGTGAGATGAAGACGGGTTTTCACAGATGCTTTTGTGCTTGGGTTGGGGAAGGGAAGTAGTAAATGAAATCTTTCTTGTTTAGAGACTAACTGATTTGGAAGGCTCTGTTTGGTTTACCCATAGTGAAAGCAGAGTGGCATCTAACAGGATCTTATTGACTTGATTGGAGGTATTTTCAAGGACTTAGCACTCTCCCTTTCAGCGCTTTAGTTAAAATTTTCAAGTGCTTCCTAAATCCCACTGAAGACAGTAATGTTTTGTTTCTTCATTTACATTAGCCAGGCTGTGGGGAAGTCACATAACCCTCACTGGAGGGTCCACCTGCTTCCATGGTGGTAATAGAGGCACCCAGTGCTTTTAGAGTTTTTTCTTAATTTGCTTTGCATGCTAATGACTTTTCAGTTGTGTCCATAAATTTCCATTCTTCTCCATAAATCAAGTCCCACTCCTTGCTTATAGGAGTCTGTTTCTGTTTTGGAAGTAGAAATGTAAGCATATATCAACCTGTGATTGGTCTGACAGCCTGTACATGTGAAAGATTATGGGCCAAATCAAGGTGCCTTCAGGGTCTTTTTTATGAGCATGAATCTGTCAAAAATGTGTGGGTGAAAGGCATTCATAGAGACGTTGTTCTTTTACTCTCCTGGGTCTTAAAAACCCTTTCACTTCTGAGAATCACAGGGACTCGAATAGACCACTTAACTGTCCCCAAGGACAGTTTCAAAAATACTGTCAGGAGTAGTTAATATCTCTCATTCCCTTTGCTGAATCACACAGAAAGTAACATTTAACTTCTCTGGAGGTGAAGCTGCCAAATAACCAGAAGTTAACCTTTTATGCACCAAAATGTAACCTGGGGTTTATTGCCTTTCCCTGGATAATCCCACAGTGGCTTCCGATGTAGTTGAAGGTTCATTTATTTCCATGGCTCAGATTTGCTCTTTGAGTATAGTTTATATGGCAGGAATCATCTTAGACCATGAATGAAGTAAATTTTACAGTCCTCTGAGAAGCCCATTTTGTCATTGATCAGTTGGTTTATTGCATAACTTGAGGGACAGTGCTGGACAAGACACTCATGATCTTTGTCGTCCGGGAGAGTAGTCTAGTGAATCCTGTAGTAACCCTGTGCTTGGTTGCTCAGTTGTGTCTGACTCTTGTGACCCAATAGACTGTAGCCTGCCAGGCTCCTTTGTCCATGGGGATTTTCCAGGCAGCATACTGGAGTGGGTTGCCATGCCCTTCTCCAGGGGATCTTCCCAACCCAGGGATTGGGCTCAGGTCTCCTGAATTGCAGACAGATTCTCTACCATCTGAACCACCAGGGAAGATCTACTCTATTCTGATGCTAGCGATTTTTGTGTGTATGGGCTATGCATACTCTTTGTTGTTGTTCAGGTAGTAACCCTACCAATAAGGAAATGAATTCATCATCACTGATGAATTAGTTCAGGATAATCACTGTGGATTTTGGATGCTGGAGCTCATGTGTCTGGGGTCCCTCCTCAGTTCAGGTCACTTTCTGAGATCATTTAGCATCTTTGATTAAGCCAGAGGATATTCTTGCTCCTTTCCAGCCATTCTTCACATAGCAACCAGTGATCCTTCATAAACATACATCTCTTGTAATCCCTAATGATTTCCCATTTCTCTTCAAGAGAAAGTGAAGTGAAGTTGCTCAGTCATGTCTGACTCTTTGTGACCCCTTGGACTGCAGCCCACCAGGCTCCTCTGTCCATGGGATTATTCCCATGCAGACTCCTCCGTCCATGGGATTCTCCAGGCGAGAATACTGGAGTGGGTTGCCATTTCCTTCTCCAGGGGATCTTCCCGACCCAGGGATTGAACCCAGGTCTCCCGCATTGCAGACAGACGCTTTAACCTCTGAGCCACCAGAGAAGCCTTCAAGAGAAAGCTGGCCCATGAATCTGCCCTCAAGACTGCTGTGGCTCCACCCACCTGCTTCCACCACCCAATTCCAGGCCAGTCTTCCCTTTGCCATGTCCCTCCTCCAGTCACAAGTTGCCTCCTTCCAATTCCTTGACTCATCAAATGCTTCTTTCTGCCTCAGAATCTATGCCTATGCTGTCCCTCTTTATCAGAAATGCTTTTCTTGGGCTTATTACCTGGGTGACTGCTTTTCCTCCTTCAGGTCTTGGCTCAGATGTTACCTGTTCACAGAGGCCATCCCTGACCACTTAGGTGGACTAAAGATGGCTGTAAAATCTGTGTTACTTCACCCCTCCCCTCTGCCTTGGAAGGTGGTGTTTATTTCTATTGCCCTTGAATTAGAGCTGGGCCCCATGGTTGCTTTAATCAGCCAAATGCAGCGGAAGTGATGCTGTGCCAGTTCTGGGGCTGGCCTTTAAGATGACTGGCAGCTTCTACTTCCTGCCTCTTAGAACACTTGCTCTTGCAATGAAGTTGCCATCTAAAGAAGTCTCAGCAAGCCACATGGAGAGATCATGTAGAAAGAGGAGGGGGGAGGGGAGAGGGAAGAGACAGAGAGAGGGAGATCCTTGCCAAGGCCTCAGACATGTGAGTAAAATCACATTGGACTGGATATTCTAGCCTGACAGCCATCTGACTGTAGCCTCATGAGAGACCCCTAAACAAGACCAGCAGAGGAACTGCCTGGTAAACCCACAGAAGCATGACAGATAAAAGCTTTGTTTGCTGTTGTTTTGAGCCTCTACATTTTAGCAGGTGGTTTGTTATAGAGCACTAGCTGGTTGAAATTCTTGACCTGTTTATACATAGGTCCCACTCCCATTGTTTTCTATACTGGAGAAAACAGTTTCTGATTATTTTCTTTTCAGCACTTTTCACAATTTATAATGATGTGTTTATTGTTTTATAATCCATTCAGCATCTGGTACCCTAATTAGACAGTTGCTCCATGGTATAGGCACTGGATATTTTATTGACCTCTGCATATCTACCATCACAGAGTGCCTGGCACAGAGTAAGCACTAAGAAAATGTTTGTTGAATGAATGAGGGAATGAAATTTAAAAGTTTCCAGCATTTATTTGTGAAATTGCCACCCTCCCCCACCCACCCCACCACCTTCCCTAGTAAAGAGACAAGAATCTTCAAATCTTCTCTGGTGGCTGTTCAAAAACAATTTTTGAGATTTATTTTTATCTTTCTTTATAAATCATACTTGTTAGATCATAATTCTACTTTGCTTCTACTACACACCTGCTCAGCAGATTTTAATGATTACTTATCGGCAAGAACATAGAAAAACTGAGCTTCCCTGTGGTGGTTCAGGCCCACCTTTGTCTGGAGATCCAGTCTTTTTCCATTGCCCCTTTCCTGTCCCCCTGGCCCCCATCACTCCCAGGTCCTTGTTGTGACCTGAGCCACCACACATGTTTCCACTTTCCTGGAGTTTCTCTTCCTCTAAATTCTTTTGGAAAGCCTTTGCCAATGACCTGTGGGTTGAGCAGACGTCCCTTCTTTGTATCTGTAAACCAACCCTTGAACCAAATCCTTGGGTGGCCACAGGAGCTGTTTTTGAGACCCGGGAAGAAGTTCAGAGAGAAAAGAGCCCTGGGCCAGTTTCGGGGGACATGGCTCCTAGTCCTGGCTTTACCAACATCCAGCTCCAGGCCTTGTGTGGTTATGGAACCTGCCTGGGCTGCACTTTTCTCTCAGTAGAACTTAGGTAAAGGGATCGCTAAGGTCCCTTTCAACGCTGAGGCTTTCATATTGAAATTTCCTTTATGGTGATATAAGAACAACCAGCCAATTTATGTGCATTTGGGTGAGAATTTGGCTGACTATAGCATCAGCAGTTTTATATGAACAAAATTTTCAATTTCATTAGTACAGCCAAGTTAATTCTGCTGGTTTGGCAGTGTGTTCTGAGAGGCATGGTGGCCACTGGGGCCAGGAGTTAGGAAAGCCTTGTGCTGTCATGTTCCCCGGCCACTAGCTGGAGGGTAGACCATCTGCTCAGCAGATTTTAATGATTACTTATCGGCAAGAACATAGAAAAACTGAGCTTCCCTGTGGTGGTTCAGGCCCACCTTTGTCTGGAGATCCAGTCTTTTTCCATTGCCCCTTTCCTGTCCCCCTGGCCCCCATCACTCCCAGGTCCTTGTTGTGACCTGAGCCACCACACATGTTTCCACTTTCCTGGAGTTTCTCTTCCTCTAAATTCTTTTGGAAAGCCTTTGCCAATGACCTGTGGGTTGAGCAGACGTCCCTTCTTTGTATCTGTAAACCAACCCTTGAACCAAATCCTTGGGTGGCCACAGGAGCTGTTTTTGAGACCCGGGAAGAAGTTCAGAGAGAAAAGAGCCCTGGGCCAGTTTCGGGGGACATGGCTCCTAGTCCTGGCTTTACCAACATCCAGCTCCAGGCCTTGTGTGGTTATGGAACCTGCCTGGGCTGCACTTTTCTCTCAGTAGAACTTAGGTAAAGGGATCGCTAAGGTCCCTTTCAACGCTGAGGCTTTCATATTGAAATTTCCTTTATGGTGATATAAGAACAACCAGCCAATTTATGTGCATTTGGGTGAGAATTTGGCTGACTATAGCATCAGCAGTTTTATATGAACAAAATTTTCAATTTCATTAGTACAGCCAAGTTAATTCTGCTGGTTTGGCAGTGTGTTCTGAGAGGCATGGTGGCCACTGGGGCCAGGAGTTAGGAAAGCCTTGTGCTGTCATGTTCCCCGGCCACTAGCTGGAGGGTAGACCAGCTGGGGGCAGTTGAGAGACCTCTCAGATCTCATCCACTTCATTTCTAAACTGGGGATAACAATAATGTGTGTTTCACTCATTCTAGGGTTGTTTTTTGGAGGGGCTAATGTGCAGCCATGAAACTAAAAGATGCTTACTCCTTGGAAGAAAAGTTATGATCAACCTAGATAGCATATTGAAAAGCAGAGACATTACTTTGCCAACAAAGGTCCATCTAGTCAAGGCTATGGTTTTTCCAGTGGTCATGTATGGATGCAAGAGTTGGACTGTGAAGAAAGCTGAGCGCTGAAGAATTGATGCTTTTGAAGTGTGGTGTTGGAGAAGACTCTTGAGAGTCCCTTGGACTGTGAGGAGATCCAACCAGTCCATTCTGAAGGAGATCAGCCCTGGGTGTTCTTTGGAAGGAATGATGCTAAAGCTGAAACTCTAGTACTTTGGCCACCTCATGCGAAGAGTTGACTCATTGGAAAAGACTCTGATGCTGGAAGGGATTGGGGGCAGGAGGAGAAGGAGATGACCGAGGATGAGATGGCTGGATGGCATCACTGACTCGATGGACATGAGTCTGAGTGAACTCTGGGAGATGGTGATGGACAGGGAGGCCTGGCGTGCTGCGATTCATGGGGTCACAAAGAGTCAGATATGACTGAGCGACTGAACTGAACTGAGTGTGTATAATATAGCAGTGCTTTGACAGGCCATTTTCAGAAAGTTATTAAAACACAATTTTTGATTAATCAGAAATCAGAGATTTCATATACTTTTTATATATTTATACTAAATATATTATATATATATATATAATCAGAAATTTTATCAAAATAAAATCTCCTTTCAGCTTCCCTTCTTTCATGTGCTGTTGGACAGATGAGATAGGGGAGAGACTGTTGTCTCATGAGAGCCCTTAGAGTTTAAGATACTCATCATACAGGTTTTTTTAAAACTCCTTACAGCATCCCCTAAGAGAAGAGTTGTATTTGTTAGGATTCTTTTAGTCATCAGTGACAGAAATATTATTCAGGTTATTTAAGTGGAAAAAAAAAAGAAAAAAACATAACATGGGGTGGGGTAGAAGGTATTTAGTTTGTTAATATAAGTTAAAAGTCCATGAGTAGGCATAGCAGGATCAAGGAGCTCAGAGGATCCTTTAACATTTTTTTTTTTTTAGTTCTCTCTGCTTTTTCTTTATGTTGGTGTCAGTTTTTTCTGGTATACCTTCTCTACATGGTAAAAAGGATAACTCCAGGGCCAAGAAAAGCTCAAGCCTTTTAGCTTGTTATCTCAGAGAAAGGACAAGTAGACTTCCTCTCTTTTTCCCAAAGGCCACATCAGATTTTCCATAAAGGACCAGTGCTGGATCTGCTTTAGTTACAGGTCACCCTCAGACCATTTGTTCAGAGGTAGGAGGTGGATGGCTCGATTGGCCAACCTAGCCGCCATGTTTCTTATAGTCAAATCTAGCCAGGGGCCAGATTCTGAGTTTTCCTACAGCTTTTTTGGGTCCATGAAAAGCTTAGTTAGCTCAGACCAGGTTGCAGGTTTTGAGAGGTTACTGAGCCCAGCCCAGACCTGGCTGAAGAAGAGAAGGGTCTTGTTCCAGGTCACATGTGATTCAAAGCTACTCCTGGACCTTTCCTTTTCCTGTGTCACCTCCACTGGAAGGGTTACATGAATTTCTCCTGTCAGAGCAACTGATGGATCCTTCCAGATGGAGGGGCAAAAACTGGGTCACATGCAGGTTACATCAAACGACCCCTGGGACTCCATCCTGTCTCTCCTCCCATCTCCTCTCCCTGCCTCTCTGGGCTACACTCTGGATAGATGAGCCACATTTCATGTGGGGCTGAGACTACGTCCTCTGAGCTTCATCAGTCCACTTTCTCTTTTTGCACTTTTTTTTTTTTTCATGGTGGAGGTGGTTCCTGGTACAGAGTCTGCCCGATATTATGAAGCCAAAAAGAGAAGAAATCAAGGGGGAAAGCAGTGTGATCATCACCAAAGAGGCCCCTTGCCAGAAAGAAAAGCCCGTGGGAGAGAAGAGCCTGTGTGACAGTGTGTCATGGGGGCTGGCTCACATCTGTGTAGGCGGGAAGGAGGGGCTGCTGTGCCCAGTGGTGCTACTTGCGATGTCCTAAAGGCTGCTCCAGAATTTCCCCATCAACAGACTCTGGATGATGCCATTGGCAAGTCATGAAAAATGTATCAAGGGCACTGCTTGTTTCATGGAGGTCAAAGCAAGTGGTCATATTCTCCAAGCTAGAAGATGAGTATTCATGGGAGATAATGCTGTGTTTTTCCTGACTTTATCCAGCTCCTCCTTGGTAAGCCAAAGAGCTTGTTGGAATTTGGTAGCTGGATTCCTCCTACGGAGCCCTGGTTATCATTTGCCCAGTGGTTGCTGCATGGTAGTGTGGCAGCTTCCCTGAGTTGACCTTGGTATATGATGCATATTCAGGCAGCAAGTACCCTCCACATGTGACTGTGCTTCCCTCTACCTAGAGACATCCATGGCTCTCTGTCATCCATAGAAGAGAGCTCCGACTTCTTCCATGACCATACAGATCTGGCTGACCCTCCAGCACTTTCTCTTGCTCCTGTTAGTCATGCACTTATAGTCAAGCTACATAGAATTGTTTGTGGATTGCTGGACACTCCACCCTTTCTCACGCTTCTGTGTCTCTTTCCATACAGTTCCCTCTTTCTAGAATGACCTGCCGCTATCCACCTTCCACCTTCAGGATCCAGTTCAGATGTTATCTCTACTGTATAACCTCCTTGATTCCCCCACCCCTCAACTGTGCTCCTGGAGCTCCACCTTCTCAGATATAGATCTTTTGTCTTTTTATGTGTCTGCAGGGAGGAGATAACTAAGGGGAAAGAACTTTGCACTCTGGCCTGGATTTAAAACCTGGCTTTACTCCTATAGCAGTGCATCTTCGCAAAAATGGTCAGACATTTTGGGAGCCTCTCTGTCTTTACTTGTAAATGTTGTTCAGTTGCTCAGTCATGTCTGACTCTTTGCAACCCCATGGACTGGAGCATGCCAGGCCTCCCTGTCCATCACCAAGTCCGGAGCTTGCTCAAACTTGCTCATGTCCATCGAGTCAGTGATGCCATCTAACCATCTTGTCCTCTGTTATCCCCTCATGCCTTCTATCTTTCCCAGCAATGGGGTTGTATCCAGAGTCTGCTCTTTGTATCAGATGGCCAAAGTGTTGGAGCTTGTAAATGGGCATAATGAATTCTCCTGAAGTGTTTCATTGAGGGTGAAAGTGAGCCAGCCTGTGATGTGCTTAGCATGGAGCTTGGCACATGGTTCTTCTCAATAAGCAGTAAGGGTAGTGGTGTGGTTAGTAGTTATTACTGAATTGTGACATTGTCACAGTGAATGGGACCTGAGGGGTCATTCTTATGTTTGCAAAGCCTGATTCCTACTCCCTCGTCTGATGGTCATGCAGCTTCTGCTTGAACTCTGCCATGTACAGGGAACTCACTCTCTCTGATCTTGTGATCCTTAATGCTGATGATGCAGAAGTTTTTTGGTTCTTAGGTTAAGTTATTTTCTGTTTATTTGGGGAGCTGTTTTAATTCCTGAACCAAAGATCTTAGTTTTTGTTTTTATTTTTATACAGTTTGTTTTAATGGCTATACTCCACTTAACAGTTGTTACAAAATATTGGCTACATTCCCCACATTGTACAGAACATCCCTGTAACCTATCTTCCACCTGTAGTTTGCATCCCCCCTGCCCCACCCCTCTATTGCCCTACCTCTCTACCCTGGTAACCACCAGTTTGTTCTGGTGGTTTGCAACAAACTATTAGTTTGTATCTGTGAGTATACTTCCTTTTTGTTTTATTCACTAGTATGTTGTATTTTTTTAAGATTCCACATATAAGAGATATCACACAGTGTTTGCCTTTCTCTGAGTGACTTACTTCACTTAGCATAATGCCCTCCAGGTCCATCCGTATCACTGCAAATGACAAAATTTCATTCCTCTTGATGGCTGAGTAGTATTCCATTGTGTATGAATATCACATCTTCTTTAGATATTCACTTGTTGACAGACACTTAGTTTGCTTCATACCTTGATAATGGTAAGCAATGATATTATGAGCATTGGGATGCACATATCTTTTGAATTAGTGTTTTTAGTTTTTTTTTTTTTCAACAAACTATTAGTTTGTATCTGTGAGTATACTTCCTTTTTGTTTTATTCACTAGTATGTTGTATTTTTTTAAGATTCCACATATAAGAGATATCACACAGTGTTTGCCTTTCTCTGAGTGACTTACTTCACTTAGCATAATGCCCTCCAGGTCCATCCGTATCACTGCAAATGACAAAATTTCATTCCTCTTGATGGCTGAGTAGTATTCCATTGTGTATGAATATCACATCTTCTTTAGATATTCACTTGTTGACGGACACTTAGTTTGCTTCATACCTTGATAATGGTAAGCAATGATATTATGAGCATTGGGATGCACATATCTTTTGAATTAGTGTTTTTAGTTTTTTTTTTTTTGGATACCCATGCCTGAAATTGCTGAGTCATATAGAAATTCTATTTTTAGTTTCTTGAGAAATCTTCATACTATTTTCTGCAGAGGCTGCATCAATTTACATTCCCACAAGCAGTGCACAAGGATTCCCTTTTCTTCACATCCTCCCCACCATTTGTTATTTTTATTCTTTTTGATGATAGCCATTTTGATAGGTATGAGGTGATATCTCATGGTTTTGAATTGTTTTTACCTGATGAGTAGAGATGTTGAACATCTTTCATGTTCTGTTAGACATTTCCTTTCCTCTTTGGAAAAGTGTCACTTTAGTTTTTCTTTCTGTCCATTTTTAAATCTAGTTGTTTGTTTTTTGATCTTAAGTTTATATGTGTTGGACATTAATCTCCTTATCAGTCATATCATTTACAAGTATTTGCTCCCATTCAGTTGGTTGTCTTTTCATTTTGTCAATGATTTCCTTTGCTGTGCAAAACCTTTCAAGTTTGCTTGAAAGTCCTATTTATTTTTGGTTTTGTTTCCTTTATTTTAGGAGACAGATCCAAAAACAAAAATTCCGTGATTTATGTCAAAGGGTGTTCTGCCTATATTTTCCTCTAGGAGTTTTATAGTATCCAGTCTTAAATTTAGGTCTTTAATTCATTTTGAGTTTATTTTTTATATAGTATTAAAGACTGTTCTAATTTCATTCTTTTACATGTAACCATCCAGTTTTCTCAGCACTACTTATTGAAGAGACTGTCTTTTCTCCATTGTATGTTCTTGCCTCCTTTATATTAGTTGACCATGGGTGCATGGGTTTATTTCTGGGCTTTTTATCCTGTTCATTGATCTCTGTGTCTACTTTTGTGCCAGTGCCATACTGTTTTGATTACTGTGGCTTTTGATTACTGTCAGATTGTGTGAAGTCAGGGAGCGTGATTCCTCCAGCTCTGTTCTTTCTCAAAACTGTTTTGGCTATCCAGGGACTTTTGTGTTTCCATACAAATTTTAAATTTATTTGTTCTAGTTCTGTGAAAAATACCATTGATATTTTCATAGGGATGGAATTGAGTCTGTAGATTGCCTTGGGTAGTATAGTCGTTTTAATAATACTGATTCTTCCAAACCAAGAACACAGTATATATTTCCATCTGTTTGTGTCATATTTAGTTTCTTTCATCAGTGTCTTTTTGAGTACAAGTCTTTTACCTCCTTAGGTAGGTTGATTTGGTGGATTATTAATTTGGCAATTATATGTATGTATATATATGTTATGTATATTTATGTATATATGCACATCTTGTTTAATTAATACTATTTTACCATGTAAGATTTCCTAAAAGATCTTACTCAAAAAGCTGGGATAGGAAGTTGCCATGGAAACTGACCTCCAAAGCAAGGTTGCCAGTGGAAATTGTAGCTTGCAATGTTGTGTTGCTACAGCATGCAAGCATACCCTGTCTGTGATAAAGAGACAACAAAATCTGAGTGACATAATAACGTAGTGTATCCAAAAGTAGTAATATTTTGCAGGCAGAGAGAGGACAAACTCTTTCTGATGTGGTTTAGAAAGAACCTTCTATGAGAAGCAAGGAAGCCTGAGGTATTTTATGGTACTTTGATCTCAGTTTTCTCATCTGTGAAGTGGGAGCACTGGTTACTCAGAGATGGAATATGGAAAACGTAGAGGTGGGCTTTGACCCTGAGAACTAGTTACTGTACTTCCCTATTCAACAAGAGCAGCTCTTTCTTTACTTTTTAAATCTGAGGTGTGTATTAAAATCCCTTATAAGTATTAATTTGAAATAAAATATTCTATTGCTTAAAGAATTTGAAGATTTCTAAATTAGATTATCTTTAGGTTCCCCCAGCTCCCAAAACTACTTTGGCTCTAAAATAAAGTTATGTCCTTATTAACTTTCTCATACATGTTTACTTTTTAAAAACTTCTAAAATGAAACAAAAATCATGCTTCACAAACTTACAAAGACTATTTTTGGTCCTCCTTCTCTGATTAGCTTACTTAAAAGTGAAAGGTTATTTCTTTCCTTTTTCTTCCAAAATTTGCTTTTCTCTGACTTGATTAACATCCCCTTAACACAAAGAAAAAGTCATAGATATGGTGGATGGCAGGAAATTGGGTATCATCCTTCTAAATTCCCTTCTATCCTTTCTTTCTAGGCCAGTCCTTGGAGGAACCATAATGTAGTTAAAGTATGTATTCAGCAATATGCATCTTTCTTTTCAGCATTTCTTTTCCCCAGTTCCCTTCAGATGACCTCATAGAATCATAAAGGTGAAACAGACATAAAAACACTTTTTGATAAATTCTTTAAAGATGTGGAAAATGGGATCCTGTGAAGGGGACTATTTTGTATTGGATAAGGTAATGAGTCATAACTCAAACTCTGGCCTTTTCCAGTTCAGTTCTCTTCCTGGTAGGTTTAGATAACCTCCTTGTGCTTCAGTTTTCTACTATAAAATGGAGATAGTAATAGCATTTTATTTATAATATTGTTGTTGGTATTATGTGAGTGTAGAGCCCTTAGACAGAGAAGGCAACCCACTCTAGTACTCTTGCCTGGAAAATCCCATGGATGGAGGAACCTGGTGGGCTGCAGTCCATGGGGTCACTAAGAGTCAGACACGACTGAGCAACTTCATTTTCACTTTTCACTTTCATGCATTGGAGAAGGAAATGGCAACCCACTCCAGTGTTCTTGCCTGGAGAATCCCAGGGACAGTGGAGGCTGGTGGGCTGCCATCTATGGGGTCGCACAGAGTTGAACACAACTGAAGTGACTTAGCAGCAGCAGTAGCAGAGCCCTTAGAACAGGGTTGGGACTGTAGAAAGTTTCAATATGTGCTCACTATTATTAACATTACTGTGCTTCCATATTATGATAGCAGGTTGCCCAAGGTATACAGTCTCATGGGAACTCCATTTGGGTATCATACACTGTTTTGCATCTCCCAAACAAGTCATTAAAATAACCTCTTAACATCCGATTCCACCAGGTCACTGTTCTGAGCTTGGTGACATTGGGTGAGTAAATTGGTTTCATTTAGGTAAATGAATTTTACGTCAATATGTTGATGCTTAATGCTGCCTTTGCCTTTAACTCAGTGGAACTGTGTTTCCAGAAACTCCATAAGAACCAAGTTTAATGAGGTGACTTAAGACTGTTGTAGGTGAGTGTGTGAGTCCTTTTTAGTCAAAAAGTTCTGTCATCTCACCTTGAAGCAGATACCTTTTCCACTGGAATGAATAGGGCCAGCCATGCCATCCTCATCACTCTTAACTATAATTTTTGGAAAATAAATGCCCACTTCCCAATGGATGAGATTTAGGATTTAAACACTCTTAAATTTTTCTTTATCAAGCCCACTTGAATGGAATTTTACTTGAGCAATGGGGAAAAGCTAGTTCTCACCTTTACATTTATCTTAATTTTGAGAAGCAGGCAAGTATCTGATGGACAGGAAAGGAATACTGGGAGTGTAACTGGAAGAATCATTCACTGCCAGTGGAGGAAAATTCCATTATGGGGGCAAGCTGTGTCTTGAATCTCAGGAGCCCTGACTCCCAGGTTTGACATGGCCCCTGGGAAGTGGTGATGGCTGCATTCAGAAGGGAGTTTGACCACCAGTCTGTGATGTCAGGGCTGAAATCAAATTGTCAGAGTCTGTCTTTTTCTGGCTTTGGTCTCTTTTTGAATCCCACCTCCCGCCTCCCCTTGTGGCTCAGCTGGTAAAGAATCTGTCTGCAATGCAGGACACCTGGGTTTGATCATTAGGTTGGGAGGATGCCCTGGAGAAGGGAAAGGATACCCTCTCCAGTATTCTGGCCTGGACTGTATAGTCCATAGGGTCGAAAAGAGTCGAAAAGACACGACTGAGCGACTTTCACTTCTTTCCCTCCTCCCCTTACTGCATACCTGATCCCATTCTGTTTGAGCAATTCACTTTATTGACATTGTGAATGACCTCGGGGGACTCAGATACCGAGTTGTAGCCTCGTAAGCTAAAACTCCTCTCCACTGTCAGCATCTGCCCAGCACAGACCTGCAGGGACCCTTTGAGAGTCTGTCAGTGGAAACTCCTACCGCCTTACTTTTGTTTATATTTTCCTTTTTTCACACCATTTTTTGGCGGCGGGGAGGAAGAATATATCGAGACTTTCTAAGTATGATGTGTGGTTACTACAGTCCCTGTCAATTGCTTTAATATTTCAAAATGGAACTGGCTCGCTGGCGGGCGTGGAAGTGAGCGCTGTGAATGAAAGCTCCAAGCACGAACTCCGTGGAACCTCACCTTGGCTGTTCGCCCCACCAGCCGCCGGGGAGGACACAGACCTCGGTTTCCTGAG